>JTDE01002583.1:7948-22368 GCA_014338405.1 Paragonimus skrjabini miyazakii
TTCGGTTTAACGTGTTGCACATTTAAACAACTAGTTCTACTCCAATGCTCGCTATAGGAAAATCCGACGCTACGCCTAAGTATCATCCAGAATGGTCATCACGTCTGTTGTGACTGTAAAAGACGTTTCGCCTGGGAAGTTGTTAATTGCGAGAGCTTCCTAACAAGTTATGTGAAGACATAGAACAACAAAGACGTACACTCATTTACATGGCTGACGTGCATCAACGTACATTGAGTGGCGGTACACCGTCATTCACCCTGGTGACACATAGTATAAGTACACCGTTCCAATAGTCGCTCCTGGTTTATCGTTTTTCTCATGTTGAGATCTGTTCTTTAGCTCCAGGATGTGCCCACTATATTACTTACAAACGAAATTGCTTGTTATACAACATGCTGACCTGCCAGTTTGCTCGAATTTTCGAATCACTGGTTAACAGCGTATCGATAAACTTGTCCAGTCCGATCTCTCTACATAAGCTATTGTCTTATTGTCTATATGTTCGTTCTAAAGATCTAATTATAAATTGGTGCGTTTCGTGTTTGATCGCTATTTCGCTTCATTGTTCCATTGAGAAATCAGCTATTGGTTTGTCACTGACCTCAGGAGCGCATGTATTCTGCTACAGATGGAGCTGAGTCATCCACAGAATGTCATCGAAGCTGAATTGTTGGTAACGTGCAACCGTCCACGCAGCCGTTGTTTTCACTTCACAGCTGTTCGTAAGATGAGAAAATTAACAATAACTCTTGCATTCCATATTGAGTTAGAAAAGTAAAAAAGATTCCGACTGGAAAAGAAAATTGAATTAAAATGTTTGTCAAAGACACGCTCAGCAATCAGTCATAAACATATAATTTCGCTTGTTTCCGTAAATGTAAACGACGGTATTTCTTTACAGCTGAATTATACATCTCTCTACCAATTGTAATCTTCTAAAACTGAGTCGATAATTCTCTACAAAGTTCCTCTGATATCTGCAATGTATCCACAGTTGTGACGCTTTTGTAAGACGTAGGACAAGCGTTCACGCTAAACAATTGTCTTGATTGATTCAAAAAGCGATAGGACAGATATGTGTGATATCAGAAAATTTGTTGTTCAAGGTCCCGAAGAAGTTTATGTAGCAACCAGGGAAATACTAAAAGAACGGCTGGGTCGAAAATTCATGATCGTTAGAGAAGACTTTGATAGGCTCCTGATATTCCCATCCTTGAAGACAAATGACGCAGTAAATTTAAGCGATAAGACTTAGAATACATAAACAAGTTTAGTAACACCAAAAGGTTTGCAGTACGGTTCAAATTTGAACACAGATGCTTATCTTACAACTAAAGTCAACGAGCTACCACCACAACTCAGGTTCACATAGTCCTATATTTCTGCGACCATGTTCAAACCTGGCAATGACCCTACCCTTCATGTATTGATGGAGTTTGTAAAAGCTCGATGCGTAATCGCAGCTACGGAGTACGGAATCTTTGTTTCCAACAAAGGCCCGGGTGAAAAATGTCACTTATCTACCGACTCACCAGAAGTCTAACGCAAAACAATAAGTCTAACAGGTCTACTTGTTTCACTTTGAGTGTAAACTCAATAAACTCTCGAGATTAGCCGGAGCCTCGTTGTAGGGTATGTGATCCACGACATGTTCCAGATCACTGTCAAAAACTTCTGGATATGTCGGTGAATTAACGACCGAGTGTTGTTCAGACTGATAAACTATGCCACATGTGCTTTAATGCGGATCATTTCGCAATGAACTGCAAGTTACAGGAGTGTTACAAAAAGGATGGCTACGGTAGCCGTCGGTATGTGTTACTGTAAACCGACGACATAAGACAACATGATTCTAGGACAGTTTTATTTAAAGTGGCTCCAACTACTGCACTTAGTATCCATTCTCTTGACGTCATTTCAATGACTGTGCAATCTCAATCATGCTTTTTTGAAAACTAGCATTATTGGACCTCAGTTCACATGTCATGCCTCTGTATGTCGACTGACTTGTCAATAAAACATCATTATCAGCCGTTACAGAGTATCAACAGGTAGGCTGTCTCGAATTTGAATTCACTGTACTACCCCTAGCCTGGCACAGAACACTGCACACTGATCGCGTCTGGTGGTTGAAACAGGTTCCGTGTTCGCGAAGGATTAGTTTTAACGCTAAATACCTTGTTTAGTGCCTGCTACAAAATGGACCTAAAGTTTTTGATATCGTCAGTTGCAGCCGTCGAAATTTCGTTGGGCTGCAGTCTTCCTGAAGTTCATTGTGCAATGGAACGATTTGGCGATGTGCGGTCTAAAGATAAGTTGATTGAATGATGCAGTGAGTTTGAGATGTTTTTTCCAAGATATCTGCATAGTACATCACATCCGGTAGTTTATCAGCGCCTATCTATCTGAGATGTACGAATACAAATTTGTTAATCTTGAAAATTGCGACTGATACTTGTCCGTCGAAGTCGAGGTGATGTAGAATGAGATGAATGAAATTGTCTGATGAGTACATGGGTAATACGAAACAGCCCTACCTATCAGTGAGCAGGTTTACAATTCAGATCCTGAGTTGATCAAGAAAAGACCGATGAATGTGCCTGTGTTGTGTGTAACCCACTGTGGAGTGATAGAAGGGTCACAGTGTAAGGACTGTTGACATAAATGCTGTTTCTACTAGCAAGTAGCATCTATCGCATTGCCCCGTGTTGAATGTGGCTTAACCTGTTAAACTAAGAATAGTTTTTCAGTGCGCTAGCCAAGTTTGACGGTGCTTTTTCAAAAACAGCAAACTACTGCCGTGTTTATAACTATTCAACAACATACTCAAAGTATTCTGGCGTCTTCGGTGCTGTCCGTTTGCTGCAACTCCAGAACCTAAAGCCATATGCCACCTCCATGGAAGACAGTAACGTAATGAGAATTCTGTAATAATCAAGTGACAACCAGGAAAAATCATCAGATGAGTATGGAATATGTGTACATCTGTTTGAGACCGCCACATCCTTCATCCGTGCTTCTTTCGCCCAGTAACAAACGATCGAAAATAACGCGCTCCCGTTCAACTCGAAATTCAACGATGTGGCTGCATAATTTTGCGTTGACGACTGCTAGCTTTTGCAACAAGGTGGGGACGATCAGAATTTCAAATTATCCCAAACAACTGTCATTTTCGAGATTCCATCTCACTAAGTAGGTGAGAAACAACGCTTCTATTGCGACTGCTAAATTCAGTGATAATATGAAAATGGTATGAAGAAGCTTTGTGTCAAGAGTGAAACGTAACAAACAAACCAAATTACCTGTTGCTGACAAGTTTTTCCGAAGTTCGAGTTGTTCGTTCATTTGTATGAAAATTCGACTTTGCTGGCCAATTGAACACCAATCCTTTGCTTTTCAGAGTTTCACGATTCTTTGCTCGTTACGAATGCCTAGTAAAATTTTAAGGTGCCAACTTTGCAATGCCAAAGTTGACGTATTTAGCTCAGAGAAGCATGGAATCAAAACAAAATTCCGGATGGACGATTGGAAAAGATTTGTGTTTAAATACTCAACCTTTCAGTGTTAAGCCCTCAAGAAAAATGTAGAAACGTATAAACTGTTTTATATAGTTCGCTTTGCAGGGACTAGTATTTGATCTACTCACGTCAAACGAGATACTCTCTCTAATTCTATCGGAGGGGAGTACACTTTGGACGATCGACCGTTGAGGTAGTTGACCGTTGATACGACGGATGATTACACTAGCAGGAAAAATTGTTCTTCTTCAGGTCCAGTGCCATGAGTCAAGTTTACGCTTCTAAGTGTCAAAAACTGACCGTTGGGGAAATAAACGAGGATTCTAATGAACTCGTTTGACCGGTCACATTTCACATAGTCAGCTGAACCTGCGGAAGTGATTTTTGCCAGTTGTGCCTGCAGAAAGAACAACCGTGAACGTCGAATGATATGCGACTTGATCGAAAAGCTACGATATTTTTGAGGCTCGACAGCACTGTATTCGTTCGCAGGTGAGTATACTGAGCTCACATGTGACCAAATGCTAAAGCCTTTTCATACTTTTACGTACATATTTTAAACCTTTATATCATTTTTCAAGGAAGTGTGGGTCTATTAACTCAAATGTTCCGTACTATTTTATCGTTTATATTCGTTTTATGCGCAATACCACAGGCTGGTGTATATTGTGTTTGATCACAGATATGTTTCACTATTGCATCGATAAATCACAGTTCGACCAATTCCTGACCTCAAATATGCGTGTGCTACGTGACAGATAAATTCGAGTCACTGATACTATCTTGTGCAGCTTAATTCGAGTTAGTACTATCTTCAGTCGTAAGTTCCGTCCCCATCGAGGTCATTAACGCACTCTATACTCTATTAGAGGATTTATTCAGACTGCCCTGTGGAGCTTAAGATTTGTCAGTGAAAGCACACTTCATTTCAAGTTACCACTCTACAGTTTAAACCTGTTGTCTGTTTCTGAGTTCATGACATTATTACTGTATTCGTGGTGATCATATCAAATTACATGGTATCAGTCAACATTACGGCAGGACCAGCTGCTTATATCAACAAAAAAACGGAGTGAACGTTTTTTCCTACACACATAATCTCTACATGTTCTTTTACAGAGCAAACTTTCTGGTCCTTCTGATCTTTCCTAGTACGCATTCATTTCAACGTGTATTTGAACGTTTTGTGTTCTGTCCACGGATGCCCACTGAAGGAACTTCACGTCTCAACTTGTCTCACTTCTATTTCGGTTGTTCTGGATTGGGTTGGCGATAGCTTCGAATTAGCCAGGATGTGAACAGCTTGCATCATACTCTCTGTGGCTACAGGCTTTGAGGGACGTAATACTAATAGGGTAAGAGAGCTTGAGCATTTCTGTTAGACGACTGAGTTACTCCCCTGAAATAAGGATGAGAAACGGAATGCTGCAATAAAAACTGCAAGGATGCCTTGTTGATGTTGTTAATCACTCACTTACAACTTGATTGTTTGCAGGCTGTGAGAGTGGAAACAAATTTGTAAAACATCGTCGAACAGTAGACTTCAGACATGCTTGAGAAACTTTCCACATGATAGTAGAAAGCACAATATTCTTGGAGTTTCGTTAGACAAATTGTGTTCAGTGAAGTAAGCAGAATATGTACCTGCGTCTGGACTGTACAATTAATCAAATGTAACTTCACCGTCCAATCAAGTTCAAACACTATAATACTGCAAGTGGCAAAAGTGTACCTTAAATTGAGGATACAGTAACGCAGATTTCGGGTGATTTTCGCTATCCCAAACCCCATCGAATCAACAACAGTCAAGACCTAAATCTAAGAGTAGTCGTCGTTTTTCAGCCTGGCCATCTAATGCGTATCAGTGACAACTCGATCATACCATAAATCAAACAAACACCGGAGTTAGCACTAGTGAGCGCATCTAATGGTGTTTAAATGAAACTCCAGCAAAGCACTTGTCACTATTTTACTTCACGCATTTCGCAACTGACAGCTTAAGGAACTTTAGTTATCAAGATGAAGGTCAGTATAAACAGAAGATTAATAGATCTCATGTATCGATTGATCCTGGTGTGATTCAAATAATTATCGACTGTTTCCCAAAAGTAATGTCTTTTTGTCATGTTCTTAAGCTGCCAACCGAAATGCGAACCTAGTGGATAGTGTCTTCGATTTGTATTACCACCGTCTACTGGCACCAATATGTTGATGATCATATCGGTTTATTGTCTCTATTTGTTCGGAATGAACGCTCTGGAGTATTCGGCCTGGATGAGATACGGGAATGTCTTTGGTTATACACTTTCTTCCATCTGTCCACCATCTAGTAGCCCGGCGGAAGCTATTTACTACAACACTTATCACTCTATACCTGAGAACTTTGATCCTCGGACACGGATTTTAAGTGTGTTGTCCACCCACGCTGACCATTGGCGTCCATTGGATAAATTGAAATCAGATAATCTGGAAGTTCTAATTTTAAAAGATAGTGTAACCAGACTGCGAATAGATACACCAAATTTGCGGTCTTTCACAGTCGTAAACACCGGGGAATTAGTTTGGAGACCATCTTATTTTAACTTCCCAAAGCTCAGGGTACTCAATTTTATAGTAGTACATTTTACCAACCCGTTCAACATCACGACGCTAGGAAGCAAGGAGTTGGAAGTATTACGTGTCATCAAGACGGATCACACCAAAATTAATTTTTTGTATACGGCAGAATTTTCCAAATTACGTATACTTCAAGTGGGGCATGTCGGCAGTTCTAAATATTTTAATCTCTGCAAGTTCATAAGCAATTTGACTATGTTGGAACAACTGTATACATCTGGCTTGGATCTCAAGTGCATTACGTCAGCGGAACGGGCTGTTCGTGGATTACGAAGGTTACGGGTGCTTCACTCGGTTGGCACAAACACTCCTGTTCCCGGTGGAAGATTTTGCGATCTATTTCCTGCACATATCGAAGTAAGTGAATAATTTCGCTTAGATTTATTTTTATTAGCTAGGAATTTGAAACAATCATTGAAAAACAGCAGACTGAAATTAAACGTGTTGCACACTAGTAAACTAAATATTCCGGCTATCAATGGACTCTTGATAAAGACAGTCAAAAAAAGCAAAACTGGAACAAAATAATGCAAATTCGAACAACGGCAATTCCCAAATCACGAGCAAACGTTTACTCAGATCGGAGAACGGCTGCGTCCGTTCGTGGTCATCAGTATAGGGGTTGTGTAACGAATAGACTACGAAACGGTTTCGCTGAGTTAGTCGGATGTTATCATATCAAGTGTTATTTCATAGCTGATATCGTTAGCTTCTTTCAGTTGTCGGCTGCCGTGATGCTTAGGCGATCACAACGTGACTGGACTTCGACTCGATGTGACGATATGCGCCTATTGATGACCTGTTGGGCCAAATTGGACAATGTGAAGTTCCACCGACAAAGTCACACACACCAGACGGGTCATTAAGCATAGGTTGAAAAACCACATTCTCCAGGTCCTCCAGGTTGGGGCCTGAAACATGTTCGCTATATTGTTACGAAATAAATACTAGTTCTGGTACATTCTTAGCCACCCACATCATTGCGGCATGAGTTTTTGGGTCAAATGTTTTGATCGAGAACTCTACTCGTTCTCCTGTTTAGATCTTGGTGTCCTGGCAATGTCTTAAACCAAATACAAACATAAATATTCACAGCTGTTCATTTGCAAAGTGTGGGCATCGTGATGTTGAATGTTTGAATATAAACGTTGCTACTCTTGGTACTTAGGTTCCTTCCCCACTGCTGAATAACTTGCCAATCAGGGCTTGATTTTTTCCTCATGGATGTGCAAGAATTAAACATCAGTGGGAAAAACTGATGAAATGCAGGCCATGATGATGTACAGTAACTGCGTAACTGTTTTTTGAATACATCGTGACACTGATCGTTTTCCGTTTAGTGAATTTTGTCCTTCTTTAACGATCTCCATTCGAAATGAATGTGCGGAGTGAAGCAGTTTAACCTAGGTCACAAGTTAGTTTTCGTTCTTTCATTTGCATCCCGGATATCCATTCTATTTCCACTTGAAATTCGGCTCTCTGTTGGCACATTGTAGATATCAGGAATTCCACATTTTGACTCGATTTACTGCTTAAAAGTGATCTCTTTACTCCACCCAATGACCCGTAAGTTCCCTGTAGCTGTATGACAGTTATATGTCGTAACCCACCAAAGAGGATGATGAGGAAGATGAAGAGCAAAAGTGTAGTAAGGTGAGCAACAGAACCTGGAATATTCTGTAACCTTCTTAGAAAAGCTATGCAAATACCTGAAACCATTCTCGGTTCGAACAGTGGTTCACTCTCGATAGAGATCTAAAGTTCTGTTTCAGTAAAATGATCGCATCACTGTATGTTAGATATTTCATTCTGCTTTCAGAAACCAGGTTGGGAGTAGGAGTGAAAATTAGCGGTATAGTAGGACAGGGGACTATAATGAGCATGTTGGTGTTTACGTCACATTTTTAGGTGGCGCTATTTATTTAATCATGTGTGCAACTCTTTTGTGGTTGGCTCCATTTATAGTTTGTCAACATGTCTTTGTTGTGGACCGAGAACGTGGGTGGCCACAGCTGTCAATACTAAGTTGGGGTACAGAAAAATCCAATTCATACGAGAATGCACTCCCAAGTTTCTTATATTTTTCCTTGGTTACTTCAATGAATAAGTACGTGCCATCGGCTGATTATTCGTTAATATAGTGTAAACGTTCATTCTTCCAACATCCTTCCCCCCAAAAATTGTTCCAGGTGCAGCAGTCGTCTTTCCGCCTCTCGTCTTTCTGTCGAAGATTTGCATACTGTCGTCGGTAAGGTTCATAAACCTGGTGTGCATTCTCTTCTGATCAGAATGTCATATCATTTACAAAACTAGTTTCCGTGAACCCGACGCTGATTCTACTTAGTCTTAGTGAAATACACTGGGCCGCCACGTTCCACTACTACTTACGGTTCCCTCCACTTTGCCAGGAACTTCCTGGGTCCGGATCCTGTTGTACATGGGCTCCGCCGGTCTCTGCCATTAACCTTCAAACCGAGTTCACACAGAGTGCATCGGTCCGATAACTTTGCAATCAACTGCTCCTCGACAACCTCGTACGCTCGTCAGGTTCTGGGTGGCCACTCTCTGACTTTTGCTTATTCACGTGTGCTCATCCGTTGGCCTCCCAACAAACCAATCTCCTGATCGACTGGCAAACGTGGTGCGCACTCATGCATTAGCTCGAACGGCGACTTTGTTGTTCCATGTGGTGAACAGCGGTAGGTCAAAATAATCAGTGGTAACGTTTCCTCCCAGCTTCTTCACTTCGCCATCAACCACTCCTTGACTGCGCGAATGCTTCTTCCCGTCAACCTGTTTGATTGGGGATGATATGGAGTTGTGCAAAAGGCCTTAAAAACAGCTCTGGAACTCCTGACTTTTAATGTAGGGGCCTTAATCAGTCAGTATGCTCCGTTGTTTTCCGCGATTTGCAACCATGTGTTTCACCTTGGCCCCGCAAACAATAGCTGTATAATGCTAGGAGCTGCCTCAATCCATCTCGTAAAATGTTAATTCATGACTATGATGTATTGATTTTCTGGAAAAGGTTACTGGAAAGGGGTCCATCAGATCCATTGAAAAGTTTACTAACCGACATTGGTTTGTAGGATACTGACTGGGGTAACTGGGACTCTTCAGCAGCTGACATTGGTGGCACGCCAGCACATAAGTGTTGGCATCATCCCTCATTCATGACCACTGTGCCATTTGCCTCAGTATTTCGTATGTTCCGTGACATCCCCTATGAGCCAGCTGATGACATTCCTTCACAATCGTCTCTCTCTACTCCGTCGGTATAACAGGTACGTTTATTCCCTCCCGTAGTCGGTGCATTAAAATTCCGGCACTATTCAACCGCAAGTCTGACCAGTGCATTCTGAAAGCTTTCACGTCCGAATCCCTCTCGTCTCCTGGCGGTTGTTCTCCCGAAAGGCGTTGGCTAGTCACCTTCCGGATTGTCGTATCTATCCTCTGTACTGCTTGTAACTTTCCTGACCGCTCTGAAGTTCAGTACCATTAACTCCGATCATGTCCTTGTGAACTTCATCCATGTACCGCGTCCGGGAAAGCAAATCGTGAACATAGTTCTTTCTTCCAGCCACATGGCGAATTGTGAAGTCGTACTCCTGTAGTTACAACGCCAAACAAGCCAGCTTTCTTTTGGTGGCTCTCCGCCGACTTAATCCACTACATCGGTTCGTGGTCGGTCTCCACCTGGAAACGTCGGTCGAGCAAGTACAGCCTCCATTTTCTCAAGGCCAACACGATTGCTAAACACTCCTCTGCCGTTGAGTAGTTCTGTTCAGCATCATTTATTATCCGACCGGCATATTCAACAACACCGCTTTCCTGCTTCAGTACAGCACCGATTCCTACATCATCCGCATCCGTTGCGACATTGGAGCTGTGTCCAGCCGCTGACAATTTCAGGAGCAGCTGTCCCTACTTCATCAATCGTTGAATCTCGACGAACGTTTATTTGGCCATTTCTGTCCAGTGAAATCGCCCATTCTTCTTCAGAATTTCTTATAATGGGCTCGCGAGTTCGCTGAGGTTTTTGATGAGACGGCTATATAGCCCGACGCGACCAAGAAACTGTCACAACATCCTCTTCGACGTTAGCACCAGAGTGGCCTCGATCGCCAGCAGTTTCTCGGGCAATAGTTGAAACTCACCCTGACCGACCTTGTGACCGAGTAGTACTACCGTTCGCTTCGCTAGTTGTAACTTTTGATTATTGATCCGCAAGCCGGCTTGTTCAATCTTCTGCAGCACAGGTGAAACACGTGCTGTATGTTCTGTCTCCTTCGCGCCGTAGATGACGGTATTGTTTTCATAAACAGCAGTATTGTTCAGTTCATCCATCACCTTCAACACCAGTCGTCTGAAAGTAAAAAGGACGCCCGACGGTCCGAACGGTATACGTTTGAAGCGATATTGTTTTTCTCCCAATGTTTTATCTTGGTCCGATTGCTTGATTGGAACCTGCCAATATCCAGACTGCAGGCCTAACACTGTAAATATCCGGGCGTTCTATAGTTTTTCGAAAATTTCTGTCACTGCTAGAACTGCTACGACTTTACTGACTGTAATCTCGTTAGGCCGTCTTAAGTCGAAACAAGATCAAACTTTCTTACTGAGCTTCTTCACCAACAAGATGGAAGAGTTAAACGGGCTATTGGCCTCCTTGATGATTTCTTCTTTCCGCATGTCCTTTACTTGTTGTTCAATTCCCGGTTGTAGGTGTATTAGAGTTCTTCTGGGACCGACGTGTCGAAATCACTTTAGCTCGATCGGAGTTTCATGTTCAATCCAGTGACAATAGCCGTACGAGTCCCGATCCGTAGTGAACAATTCTCGGAATCACTTCATTCGGTAATCGGTTATCACAAGTTAGCATCGCTCTGGGTGCGCTTACTTCAATTTGTCCAAGCTGTGGCTTGCGCTTTCTTACTGGTGAAACCACACCATATTTCGCTACGAGTTTACCATGTTTTAAACCAATCATGGCTTCGGTAAGCTCCAGAAGATCCGCCGCCGGTATAGTCTGACGTGCGTCGGGAGATCATTATCATCACCACAGACGGTAGTACATCAGTGGTTCACATAACCACGAAGGAAAAAGAGAGAGAAAAGCCTATACAAAAAGAGAGTAAAAAAGAAGGGGGGGAATGGATCTAGTCACACACCATAAACTGCCTGGTTATTTGAGTGTACATCCACCAACTGTTCGATTGATCATCGCACACGGCTAGATAATATTTCCTGGCCTCGGCCCAATTAATGAAATTGGTGCCCCAGTATCAGTCAAAGAGCATCATTGAATTCCAACCTAACTTGAACCGCTGTCATATCAGCTGCCCCTATTACCGGATCTTCGTTCCCACGCAGAAAACAATCAAAGAAAGGAATATTAAACACGGCTTTTCTTTGGCTACTGAGCACAATCTACGTCAGTGTCCACGTCTTCCGTATCGATAGCAGACATCGCTATGGTTATCCCCCTCCCTCAACTTCAAAGCCGATATTTCCTGAATCAACTTTTTCACTGCGCTTCGAAGGTCATTCAGTTCATTTAGTTCGCTTGCCTTCAACTCGTTGAGTGTCGGGAAGTTTTCTGCCAGTAGTTGTCGAGTCACATCAGTCAGCGGTTCCAGTGTCATCGAACATGCGATGAGAGCAATTTGGAGATGATCACGGACTGTTGGTGGCATTTCTTCCAAGAGGTGATCCGTCTGTATTCGTCGCTCCGAATTCTACTTTAACACCGGCAGAATTCTTGGTAACGCTGTTCGCGGTAGCACAGTGTAAACAAAAGTGTCTTCCCCTGCACTAAGTTCGGCGCTTTTGAACCGCCGCACTGTCTTCTGGCTGTCGGGATGATTGCTGAATCCGACAATGTATGCATCATTCGTGACGGCCCACATTAGCTTATCATGAAACTTGCGCGCCACCTCTGACATGACCTTCACCCTGCTCTTGTGCAGCATTCGCAGGGCCATCAGCTTCGCTCGGTCGGTTTTGACTCTGCCCACCTGGGTCACGTCCTCTAAGTTTTTTCGGAAACTCCGGAAGTCCCCATCCTCAAACGGTTGCGGCCACAGGATCTTCATCCTCTAATCCTGATCACGCCACCAGTTGTTGTGAGCCAAGAACACAGACAGCAAAAACATTGTGTATTCGGAAAACCAACACGGCATACGTGTTTCAACACCACCCCGAACTCAATCACACAGTTGTAAATAACACTGATCCATGGACGTTATGGTTGTCAATGCAGGGTAAACACCATTTTTTCATCTCTAACTTGCCCGATTAATTAGGTTTCATGAACCGCACGCATATTGTTTTTATGACCGTGTTTCAGTTCCCGACGGTCTTTGGAATAGTCAGAGTCCGGAAGATCAGCCGGCCAATTTCAATGCTGTGACCAAGGCAGATTAATTAACAGTGTCGTTAGATGAATGTTTTCTCCTTCTTCGTCGATCAGATGACCATAACATAAAGATAAGACAAGGAAGACACAAACGACCATATGATCTGAATCAAGGCGGATACATCAAAATAAACGATAACACTTAACGAAATGAAGCTACACCAACAGCTGATAGCAATGTGGACAATTTGCGTTCGCAGGTGAATTACACAGGACGACCTCCACGTGATGCATTGCCATCGTTTGTGGTTAAATGCGTCAGATGTGCATAACTACGTCCTAATCACCGTTGTCAGTGGGTCCCGCACAGACACAAAACCAAATTATGCGTCCATATTACCAGCAAACGCATTCCTGTTTGAGTACGCCAAAATATCAGCTAGCGTATTATAAAAGCGACCATTACAGTAAACCAACTATTATCAGTGAAGCACCTGCAAATTTGACAGATAAACGTCTTTCTGGCGATGTCGAAAGGCTCCACAGAAGTATTCAATTTGGTGACACACAGACGATCATTCACTTTGCCCACTCTAGTAGGTTCGTCTATGCCTTAGAGTTCAAGGTATTCTCCAATTCACCTTGGTCGCGAGATAAGATGTCATGTATATTAGGGGACTAAAAATGATTTGCTCGTCCACAGCGTTGTTTAAAAGCGAATTTAAATGACCGACAACGTCAAGACCATGAATTCATCATTCGGAAGCATGGTACACAAGCAGTGCTCATCAGAACAACTTACAGGCCCATTTGTTGGACCGTTGGTACACTAAAAGTTTCATTATTCATCAGTTGACTTCAAAAGATGAACATCAGGAGCGGAGGAGGGAAAAAGAGAAAATGGCTGGACTTGGTTGAAAAAGCGATGATAATTTGGGATGCCTCCCGATCATCTTTAATACGAAGGTGATTAACATGAAGAACCTCACACGGAATCCTTGGCTCAAAAGAACATAGGGTTTTCTTGGTGGACTTTGTCAAAAGCCAGTGACTCAAAAGTCTGATTCGTTTGATAATCAGAGATTAACCTGGCCTAGGGAAGCAGTGAATAAGACGCTGATGGCACATTCAGATTGCTGCTGCGTGCTATAGATGCACTGTAAATAAAATTAAGCTTCTGCCAATTTGTGCGGGTTTTTCGACCGCGCAGAATAATAGTCCGGTCGTCACGGTCAACCGCTGGGCGATTAGAATACTCACTGTGTTACCATATATTTTCTATCCCTCTTCTCCCGGAGGCAGAAGACAGCAGTGATACTGTATACTCAAATAATCGTGCCTCATCAGCTCAGCCTGTCTACTTTATAGTGCTATGTACAACTCTGTGAGCGTATGTTCATTATTATGGTTATTCCCTTTCGGTATGTCCGACAAGTTTCCACCTGGGAGTACCCAAGTTCTAGTTCGCATAGCCCCCGGATAAACACGACACGCAGATCTGGCAACCATACCAATATGACAAAAGGAGCCAAGAGCCAGAGAACGGCTCACCGTACATCCCAACAAAAGAAGCTCGCTGATCGGTTGGGCGATTTTCGTCAACTGAAGCGAGCAAATTAGCCACAGTGTGTAGTAGTCAAAACATCAACTTTTGTGTTCGAACTCGGGTATGTATTCTATTACCTTCTGCCTTATCAGGGTGGTAAATGACCGCAACTTTACACCAAAACAACGACGTCACATTTTCGAAGTCGTACCTTGAAGTAATATTGTGGTGGACTGTCAGGCCGGAGAGGCGAGTATTCAGACACTCGGCGGAATGCCTCAACGCGGTGGGGAAGGCAAGTCCACAAACCATCAACGATCGGATGGCGGACAACGGGGGAAATCGGATGAGTCATCGCTCGACCGGATCGGACCAGCGG
>JTDE01002583.1:55860-94560 GCA_014338405.1 Paragonimus skrjabini miyazakii
ATTTACTGTGTACTTTGATGAAGTGAAACCCAGACGCACGTTTCTTCCATTATTATCCGGCTATGTAGAGTGATTAAACATACGGGTTATTAACAATGCCATTCCCACCACAAAAATGTTCACCAATTTCATTAGATGGTTCATAAATCCTCTGGATTCAAATTCAACTTGAGACTTCATAAAGAGTTTCCACCTTGTTTTGTCTTATTTGGTCGCTGCCATTGAAACATAATCATGAAACCGTAACTACTCGACTTGTTAAATGGTTCGCAAATCAGAAAGTCATCTGCTGAATTTCTTTCAACGGAGCCAGTTCATAGGATTAGTTCTCTAACGGACAGGGGGAGGGGTAAGCTCGTTACACGTAGGTGGATGGTTCGAATCTAATCCAATCTATTTGTGTTTGATGTGCACATACAAAAGGTAAATCGTTTGCGAAATTAGAGTAAGCATCAAAGCGTGATAACAGTACTTGAAAATCCGGTCTTCGAGGTTATTTTCAGCACAATCTGGTCAAGGGATAGACCGCGGCAGCCTAATCCGTAAGGTACAGAAAATTATGTCAATGATCTTATCAGATACTCCCAGTTTCAGATGTCGTGTCTCTTTTGATAGTAAAGTTAAACCCTGGTTATAATGTCAAGACAGGACTCCGGCTGAAAGGCGCTAGTATGTGAGGTAACACATTTAAAGAGAAAGAGAGCATTTTCCAAGTTGAAGCCTCAAATCGCACAATGACAAAAATGCAATCAAATATAGACCACGCTGTGCAATATACAAACAGTACCGGCTAGGCTGTAAAATATAAACCAACGGAAAAACAAATCCCATATTGTGTGTATTATCTTCGTCGGCGTGCATGCTCGCTATTGTTTGTGAAGTGCGTGCCATCCCAATAAGTCTTCTCACATAAAGGAATACTCATAACCGAATGTTTGTTAATGCCTGTTAACATGCGTTGAAGAGCAGTAGGCAGATAACACTTTTAGAAGAGACCGAACCATCAAAAATTTGAGCTTCGGCTGGACTCGACTCAGCTATAGAAACAACAGGTTCAAAAGTAACCAGAGTTCTACGAATTTGGACAAAGCCAGACAGGGAAATCACAGAATTCGCTTCTACATCTGTTTGCTAAATTTTCAGATCTGTGAAACTACTCATCAGTATTTTTGAAGAGATCCATTTGCGAAAAATCTGGACTTCGGCTGGATTTTTCGCAAATGGATCTCTTCTAAATTATCAAATCTGCCAAACTACTTATCAGTACTTATCAGTAGTTCAGTGTCGATGCTCAACGAAGACTGATGATTTCTAACGTGAATTGCTTGAGGAATATTTTACGGCAGCCGTTTGGTGGATTCCCTACAACACATTGGAATGGGAGGGTAACCTAGTCCAAATAAGGGAGTTTGAATCTATCGGCACGGACATGAAGCACAGCGGACACAGCTGGCTTACCGAATTTCGACATACCATTTCTTAAGTTCCGCCGAAGCCCAGAGTTCATAATTGTTTCAGTAAAATTATCAAATTGGATAGTATATTCATTGGTTATTTAATTAACTGGCTTTGAAACATCATAACCACTTGTATGTAGCCTAAACTTCGCTTATCAGTAGTTTATAGCGTACTGCAGCACATTTTCGTGTCAGCGATATTGTTAGAGTAATGTTTTTACATTCGGTCCATTTTCACGAGATATTAGTAGTAGGGTTCTTGCTAAACGTTTGTAGACGTTTTTCAGAAGTACTGTTCTTCTCTTTCTCGGATATCGCAGGTAAATTCGAGTACCCGTTTTCTGTTATGTCGATCCATCCAGTCATTCTGCCCTTTTAATAATAATATGCACTATTACCCCCAAGCTCAACGTGAACAGTCTCAATGACAGGTGATTATTCAGCGACAAGAAAAACGTTAATGATGCATTAAAATTGAATTACTGGAGATGGAGGGCGCACACCAAATCAAAAAAAAGACATGGAAATTATAATCAGGTCGAGAAATTCATGCAAGCGGAAAGGGTATAAAATTATGGTCTCCAAGTAACACTGGTTAATCCAATAGAATAAAATGGATAAAGAAAGAAGTGGGGGGGGTTGATCAATAACTTTATCCTATGAATGGAAAATTCGAAAAATATGCTGATAGGGAAACGAAGTAAGAAAATCTGATGAGAACGGGAGCGACAATCACTCACCCTTACGAAACCAACGAAAGATTATTCAGTGACGGATTTCATATGTTTATTTTAGAACTCACCCAATGTATTGACATAATCCTAGTGATACGTAGTACCTGCTAAATTTTTATTTTGAAGAGCATTTCTGAAGACGACTATCAAATCCACTAAGGAGCTAGTCTGTAAAAGACGTTTTGTTACAGCACTAGTTGTACCATCAACCTTCAAACTAAGCAGCAACCTCAGTATGTACTCGCTGATGCGTGTGCCGAGGTGTCGGACAGTTCTACTAACGTGTCTGCATCCAAAGACGTAATCAAACCGGAGGAATAAATGCACCAGATCTTTTTCAGATGTATCTGGAACATGCGTAGTTTCTCCCACGAAGACTAGTCGGATCTCGTTGTATGAGCGTCCACTACCCACGTCCAGACGATGTTTGATTACAGCTGAAACATTGTCACTTTCAAAAGATATAGTAAGACAGACGGGTTTGGGAGGAACAGTAATGGAAGAAACTCATGCAGACTAGGGTAAAGTATTCTGTATATACTTTGACGGATATATATTATTTCTCATGGTCTCGTATAGTAACTCTGAATAATTATTAATTATTAATCACTCCCACCAACATCTACTGTGTATGTCAACTTTGTAAATATTTTCGATGAAATGCAACATAAGTGTCGTTGCGCAAAAACGCATAAGAGAGAACCACAGTATCGGGATCAATTCGAACAGTTTGTATCCATATTACATGGAGAATAAATCTGTTCACATTCTTGGCTGGTAGTTTCATCGAATATGTGCGTAAGATATCATGACCGATTAACCAACATCTCTACTGGCGTTACGTTTACAGACTTTGTGGAAGAACTTCAAAGTGATGGGGACAAGCTGCATTTAGAATTAGTACATAACTATAAGGAACTCTCAAAGGCTCTCTGTTACTGTTTGCAAAATGTCTCGCCGAAAAACCACTTGTGTGTTTTGTTACATCTGAAAGATGAAGTGCCTGTAGCCGCGTTCTAGTTTGTGGACAATATTAAACATATCCCATACAAGCCAACCGTTCTACTGTCGTTAGTATTTATCAAACAAAAGTAGCTGCACACAAAGACTTCACTCTTTGGAAAAACAATGTCGTATATGAATGGGAAATGGCCGATGCCAACGTTAACTGGCAAATTATAGCAGACCTGAGCTTCGCAACGAAAGATTTGCTTCATTCTCTTCAACTTCATGGCGTTCCCTCACGACACACCGATATCCGGAGACAAACAAATTCATGGTTGCAATCTTCTGGAACAGTCGGTCAACGCTAGTAGTTAGACTTCATTCTGGGTACTGACTTCCAGGAGTTCATACTTAAGCGCCAGTCCTTCTGAATCATTTTGATCCAGACTTGCACAAGCATCTTATCAACTTTTCATACATTGGTGATTCATCGTATGAAAATCCCACATATAAGCAGTTTATCTGAACCTATTCAGCTTGGTCATGATCGATAGTCAGTGGCTAACTGTAGTGAATGACTAATGTCAGTTAGGTTGCTTGTTCACGTAAACTATCTACGATCGTATTAACAGTACAGAAGATAGCTAGCATTAGTTATGCTGCTACTCAAAGCAGACTCGCTAAAAGAACTACTGAGTTATGTGATCAAAGCGCGCCTAATTTGATACGGATGTAGATTTGCGTAAGACAAAAGTAGGCTCAAACTACATGATCCACAGTAGACTACATAGGGCACCCAATGCGATTGTTTAATGACTGTGTGCTACTTAGAATGCTTAACAATGAACTAGTTGCCCCCATGTTATATCGTTTACATTAAATACTTACAGACACTTAAAAGAATTGAAACATGACCATGATACACACATAACTACTTCTTGCTTTCCAGTAAACTGTATCAAATCAGAAACAAAATATACCTTATCATACCAGAGTGACACTTGGGTATATCATTGTGAACCCCTCTGAATAGACTATTATAGATGGCAGACGTTAATTCTAAGTCTGTGGTGATGAGTCAAAATAAAGGTTATTTTAAAAAGTGTTCATTAGCCGATTTTTAGTGAACGGCTGAGAATACGCTGGATCCTCATCCAATACTAATTTAGACTGCCTTTCCTGAACAGCAAACAGACGGCAATGTAGACAGGTATCAAATTTAAATAGTTCATCTGGGCCCGATACAAACCCTATATGTCTAACAATGTTCGAAATCATGATGAATGTTTAGTTGTGGCCTAATTTGAGGCCAATTGTAGCAAATGAGAAAGAAAGGTACGAGATGAGCTCACTCCCACTCGGTGGCATTCAAAAATGCGCCAGGCAAAAAGCTCGCAGGATACTCGAACATTTTAATCATAACCCGAAAAGGCGCAAGCGTGGTGCATAAGTTGTCAGGGTAGTGTAAGCGTCCTCTACGTGCAGTTAGTTGCACAATGGAAGAAAGTCCTACTGAGTTCATATCAAGTCTCCAATAGCAGACCGGTATAGGAGCATTCATTAAGAACAGGCAAGCGAAAGTGTACAGTTGCAGCCAGTGAATATAGAGAGACCACACAAACGTTGGACACTACATGTCCACAGTCATATCAGTGGCCTACCATAGTGTGTGCTCTGCACACTATGACCATGTGACAATAGCTGGTGGTAGCAAAAGAAGTGCAAAAGTGATCATGTTGGTCTAAGGCATTATTCACAATTACGTCTCACTCATTTTACTCCCAGAATTTTGTATATTTATTGCAGGATGTCCTTCCTTCCCGCGTGTGCTTGACCCAGTTAACCGTCGAATTCAGTGCTATCTATCAAGCGACCAGGAACATCACATCAAAACAGAAATGACACGAAGTTTGGTGTGAATGGACTGAAAAGATTGAGACAAAACTAGCTGGAACGTTGTTGGGTTGAACTACCATGGACCGATCAATTAGGTAATAGTGTTGCACTCAATCATTGTAGACAGACAAAGAAGCGGTGAAAATGATCGAATTGGACGATCGATACACTTCAATGGTCGATATAAGTATGTGCTTAAACGCAACTTACATAAATTGTCAGTAGACCCAAACATTGTTAGCTTTTTTCTGTGATAAGTCACACTATACTGTAGTCATGGCTAACTGAGTACTTCGCCAAGTGTAACCTTTTTTTAAGCATCAGATTGTGAAAACCCTACCCTCGTGGTTTTCTGATCGTTGGCATTTTCATGACCATCCTGTAACAAAAGGAGACAACGATATAGCTTAGTACAAACGCCGAAAAACTGTATAGTCAACTCATATGCAGCCAAACATCATGTGTATTAAAATGTGAATTCACGCCGATGCAAGTTGGAAATCTTATAACTTCGGGTTAACTACGGAATTAGTCACAGTCCACTGGCATGCACATTTTACATTCAGGTTACACAACGCCTGACAAACTATACCTCGAACTTCTGAGTTTATTCAGAGTTTATTCCAGTGAAATGAGGTAAGCTGTCAGTAAGTTCGGATCTGAGTGTCAGGACTTTCCAATTACAGCTGAACTTTTCAGTTCCTTGTGTCAGAACTAGGTGTCAATTGTGATAGTTCACTTGCTAGAATGATATCACAAATTAAATTCCGAAGTAATTAACACGCTATAATGACTTGATTACTGTTGACGCCATTGCTATGAGATTTGGATGACTACTACACATGAAAATTAACGAACCTGACATTGTTAATTTTGAAGAGAAACAAATTAATTGTAAGATAATAGCCTAGCTGAACTTTCGAAACTACGGTGAGTGTTAAACTATAGTTCGACTATCAGTACACGTGATGATCCAACTAGGAAGATAGATAATGAAGGCTAAATTTTAAAAGTCCGGATCGATCATTTTGGTCGTATCAGAAGTCAGTCCAGTAATAATTGGAGAAGCTGCTTTCATATAATGACCGGTGCATTGCTTGTTTTCCGAGTTCGTCTCCAAGATCTGTACACTCTGAGAAATGCTATCTATCGGTGCCTCAGTATTTTGAAAAATGGCTATGATGGAACGTATCTAGGAATTTCGAACGATGTAAGTTTCAAATAGTTCGATCACATCATTCATATTATACCCTGTTTTCTCTACACTGAAAAGTTCAAAAATGTACCTCTGAAGGATAAAGTTATACATGAGCATCAAAAATCATTTCGACAAAATATCGAATAATAAAATTACATTTTTAAAAAAATTAAAAACGATATGCAACAAAATAGCGAATGAAATTTGAAACAAATACTAGTTTTATGTATGGTATTTTAAAATCACTTATTGTTTTTAATGATCTAACGGTAAATTCATCACACACCAAGTGAATCAATCAATCATTTTAGGGTAACCAGTCTTGGTAGTATGAAACATAAAACTGGAACTTAAGGCTCGTTTATGAAGGTTGACAACTAAGTTAAATGCAAACCTATAAACTAAACTATATATGAAAATGGTTAGCAGAATAGGGCATTAACTAAGCAGGATGGTTTTTCCTGTTTGTGAATCGCGTCATCTGTATACCACAGAATATTCAGTACCCGTACAAATGTCGTCTGGAACAAAAAGTTGTGTATATTCCCACGCATAATCAGTGCGAACTTAAATGACAAAAATACCCTACCATTTACCAATGAGAAAGAAGACTGTCAGAAAGTTTGGAGAGTGTCTACAATTCCACCCGAAATGGTAGGATGTCCTTAGCTGGTGTTTTCAAAGCAACATATATATGACAGTCCTGAAATATCTCAGCAAAAGATGCTCATCTCAACACTGAACAATCAATCGCTCACAGTTGAAGACAGGGAATGACAATGATGTAACCGTTCGCTAGAATGCAGTCCGAACTTCTTCAAATAACCCATAATTCGCAAACAACCTGGTAAGCAAACACAGACCTTTTGCCAGAAGATGGATTGATACAGTCATTTTCCTCACTAAACAGAAAACAGTAGTGTTCATTTTATGGAAGGTGTTATAGTTTCGAATAGCGCTCAGTTACTATTCGTTTATTTCGATGAAAGTAAAACAATGTAGCTGGTACACTACTTTAAGGAAAACCGGAAATAAGTTAGGTACCACACGTTTCGGAAACCACGTCGTTCACCATTTTCTTGGTGCACGTGACCCGACGATCAATCAGGTACAATAGGGTTTATACTGCGGTTTAAACAGCTCGCGACGTACGGTGGTAATGACCACGAGCGAACACAACTCTTGATAACTCGATACAACCTGTTTAATTAGCCAATTGGTTCACGTCGAACCTAACACTAACTACCCAACTGATGAGACATAAGAAGATTGAGTCAGCTTATACGTTTCATGAGTCAGGTAAAGTGTCGGAGAATTTTAACATGAAGCCTAATGACTACTACCCAATAATTGTAACCATAACTATCAGTTCCGTTATTTGGGTTGAAGCCGAAGAAATTTTCAACCCAAACGAATTCCACCCTAAACCGAATTATTGCAACGTCACTACCAAACCTAACGCCTAAAATCTACTATCCTTAAACGAGTATTATCTCCTTATACCGTACGACTATGTAACCTTAATCTCCGATTTGACAATGATTCTTGCATGTTTACAAGTACAATTGGCGTCGCCAATAGTCATGATGACAGAGAGAACTCTCTAGATCTTAAAGATGGCCTACATGAGGCGACTGTTAGGGCTGTGAAACTCGGACACTCGGAGTAGATGACGTGAACCGTTTTCAGGTGCATGACTATCCATGTTTGCGTTCGATCGCTCGAATCGAGTGATACCAATGGGTAGTTACTTTAGGGTACGAGTATTTGTTAGTGAGTGCCAAGCCATTTCCCTTATTAAAACACCAGATATGTACGGACTTGAATGATTAGGCCATGTACTAAAGATACCAGCTGGTCGTTTGCCACACTGCACACTCCGTGTTGATGTTGCGGACGACTGGCGTAAGATGCAACGTGGACAGATGATGACCTGGCGTGAAGAAATGAAGTCATCCATCAATTGGTTGGTCACTGTAGGTCAGGTTTGTCTCCCAGGCTAGGGAGCCTCTACGGACCGATCAATCATGTAGTCATCAGGATTAACCGTAGTTTTGGAAAGGGGATGAGGACAATCCTTCACAAGACCTGGTCAGGAGACAGTGATAGAGCGCGCAATTATATATATCAAAAGATAGTTCAAGGAACTAATAACTTACCGACCACGAACATGTCTGCTACCTTGTAAAGGACAACCTGCGTTGATTAATGTATGTATTTCTTGGTGAACAATGTTGACGCTCTTATTATATCTGGATCCCCACCTATTACCTCGTAGGCTGAACGTGTACCACCATGCGAATCCTTGCCACTGTTGAATTTTGGCATGGGAATGTTCTATTTCACAAAAGAGGAGGATGCAAAGCGCTTCGTGCACAGTGATCAAGGATTTATGGAAGCAGATTTTTTGGACAATGCAGAAGTTTTTATTGTACCGGTACAGCGACCGATTCTGGTTGGTTCACGTAAGTCTTTACTGGGCTTTGACATTCATATATGACCAACTTGATTATAACCGGCTTTGACTATGACCTGTTTTCTTACTTAAAACTGGCAAACGAATAGATGGGAATTTGATGGAAGGTAATGTGAAAAGACTATTGGTCGGGCCACTAAGGTAGTATAGAAAATCTAACAGTTTTACCGGCCTGAATTCTTGTATGCTGTAGACGAACTCTCTTCACAACAATTTTTATATGAACGTTTCACGTGACTCAACTCCGTGTGCTGATCACCACGTTTATTTAGTTTTAACTAGCCACCAAAATGAGTTAAGTAAAACTGCTTTTATGAAAGACAAAACCAAGTTTAACTTTTAAACAGTAGATGGCAACGGTATGAAAAGAATTAGAAACTACTGGCAATTAGTTCGGCATTCTGTGCAAGTTGGATGTAAGTTTAATCCCGTGCTTCTTATCAGTGTCATGACGACAAAACTACAGTTGTCATGGTTTCACCTTTTTTGCAGCAGACCACCGGTGTTATTGTTTCATTATACAATCAAACTTCGGCACACGTACCACTTCTTTGTTTGGTAGCACTTGTGATTCATCAACTTCAAGTCCATTAAAAGCTATGGAACTGCATTTTTATAGCACCGCTTCCTCTGTGTAAATGTCACTCTCACAATATGTAACTCGGCTAAACTCGGACAAAGTAAACTCTTTAGTGTAGTCACTAAACTAATCTTTCGTGCTAAACACGAACTCGTCTAACAGGAGCATCTTGTAGATGATTCCCGAAAAACAGGTCACCCTCAAACATATTATGAATAATTTTTTTCTCCACACTAGTGCCATTCACACAGTACGGATGGAATGGACCGACCAGCAAACAACAGTTAACAAACTGATGACTGCCGAATATCGACTCAAAAACCCTAACGTCATCGGTAAGGCACAAACATCCTATTGTTTCATTGGTTTTGTCACGCTTCCAGTGACATGAAATTGAAACAGGAAGTACTTAATGACCTCGCAACTCTTCAGAGAATGCCTAGCTGCATTCAGAGATCGAATGCGCCGTGCTATGAGAGAAAAAGTTACCCGACTTTTAGTCCTGTCTGTTATCCTTCTGACAAACAGCTAGAGCTATCTGGTGTCCACTTGTAACAATAAAAAGGGCACTATCCTCTTTCAATCCAACCATCTTCATTCGGTAAAAAAAGTGCTTCAATGATTGTACATCACATATTTCAATATTTGATCGCACATTATTCTCAAGCCGCAGCAACCATAGTGTCTTCTAAGCTGTCAGACTCTGAACGTATTCTCTTCCTTTGTATGCACAACACCTACCTGCATCCAAAAAAAAACAGGCAGACATATTTATTCAAAACACAGAGAAGACATACATCGCGAGATTTTAACATTTCGATTTACTCTCATCAGTCGCCAACGTAAAACTAGCAACATTTATATAAACTGCGTACTGCAACAACAATTGAACAAACCAACCACATAGTTCTGACCTTTCACGCGCAGTTTGTATAAAAATTTGCCAGTTTTGCGTTGGCGACTTATCAGAGTAAATCGAAATGTTAACATCTCGCGATATATATCTTCTCTCTGTATTGACTAAATGGATTAAGGGAACTCAATGTTTTAGACATACCTATGTCTCCCCCTTTAAGATTGTCCATCCGCCGCTAATCCAAACTTACGTTTATCAAAAAGCTAGAATGCAACCATTATCTTTGCCTGAGAACAGCTCGTAATCAGTGTACCTCATAGTTATTCTAAAAACCACATCGTCATCAACTCCGATCTAGTTCACTTTATTCCCCCAGAAACTTTACAGTTTATAACAATTTGTATCACAAAATGCAATAGTGTCGATCATTGAATTCGACACACCAACGTGCCCCAACCTCAGCTGAATTCGATCAGTTCGACTGCTCAGATAATTAAGAGTAGAGCTGAGGCTTGTTGGACGATGTATTTCTCTGGTCTGTCCAGTGTGGCTGACCACATTTTGAACGTCACTACATTGTTAGAGTCAGCTAGACCTTCGAGCTAAGCTTTAACCCCAGTAGCACTCAGCTTACCTAAACTGGTCACCTAATTGAGTTAGGATATTTACACCCCTGTAACATGCAAGCCGGCTGTTTACCGCCGGTTGTCCGTAATACTTACTGACCAACTCTGGGGTAATGTGGAGACACCGGGGAACAGGGTTCCTAAGTAGGGGTTTCAGCAACAGTCCTGTGAAAGGAAACAACAAGAAACAAGCATGAGCCAAAGGTCCAGTAAGTCACGCACACCACTAAGACAAACGAAAACCAAAACGGCGTTAACAACACAGCAGCACGCCCTGTTGTACAATTCAAATTCAACTTGTGCGCGCTTGCTGGTTTGGACCTCACGTTACACCCCTGTAACCTGGCCTTTCTCGCCAACATGGACGAATGCTCTCTGAATTGACCATTCCACCCAACTCGATCGTCCTAGTGTTTCAGCCACCACTGGATGCGATCAATCGTAGCTGACCGTTGACAAATATCTTAGAAACTGACGAACAGCGCAGAGAAATAATCCAGTATGCTGCACTGAACAGAAGCAAATAATGTTGTTGCTTTTTTTGAAAAAATCACCATGTCCTTCAAGCATGTGCTGTAAAGATCATTTTTTGCTGTCATAGATACTGAAAAGTTGTACTTATAAATGGAGAATATATTAAAGGAAGACTGGAATCTGCGTTTATGCACAGTGCCGTTTTCAAGTTTCGTCACACGGTTTATGAACTGTGTAGTGACATGATGAAGCCGTGTAACAAAACTTTTAAGGCTTGTATAGCATTTGGCGATTTTGTGGCATTGTTATCGAACCGTATCACTCTATTTTAAGTAGACAAGTATACTTAGGGAATGATGCCTTGGCAAAGGTAGATCACTGTGTTCTGGAGAGTCATATGGTGAGTTCATTTTAAAAAAGTTTTCTGAACTGAGCTGCCTAGTTCTCAAAGCCTTTCTGAGCGGCTTTTACGCAATTAAAACAATGTCTCCCATGTAGGACAATGAGATATTCCGACATACCTTGAAGATAATTTTTGCTAATTTTCGTCAAATTTTTATTAGAAGTAATAAATCCCAGTTGTGATTTCCCTATGATGCCCACGTAGTATCTATACTACAGATTACAACCTGATATACACTATCTTCTTAGTCTCACGACAAATCGATATCTAGCATTCCGGTCATATTCGGAAGTGTGATTATTACGTGTACACGACTGGTGCATCTTAACATATCAAGCCCATTAAGATGTGTAAATTATCCACGTTACTGCAATTTCTGATTGTCCTCGTCCATTATATACCACATTTAATCAACACGTTCGTTCTCACACATTCGTCAAATGTGTAAATGGTTAATTGCATAAAAGTCTACACGCAGGGCGTCAGTACACCCCTGATTGTCTTACCATCTTTATGACAAACAGGTTAGTTAGCGGTAAAAGGATGGCTACCAATGAATTAGAAAAAAGGTTTTCTTTATATTACTCACAACAGTGCTCTTTCTTCACTATTTGTTTAAAATTTCTTATTCATAATTAGTACACATGTGAGATTTTTAGTTACACAGGATAGAAAAAAGATATGAGCAACAAAATTCACATACCAGGTGTAACAAATCTTCGTTCGGCTTTATTTGAGTTACCAAAACAGAAGACAAGAATTTCACTGGATACGAGCTCAAATCGATAGTCTCTTGTGTTAAGAGCCGTTGTTCTGATCTAACTTGTCACCCGTTTTGTAAACCAATGGACTCACTGTAGAATCGTATATTTTAATAATGAAGTTATTACAAAGCCCAGTAACTCATTTAAAATAGAATTGACGTACTTTTTTATGGCACTAGTCAGTATAAATTCCTAATGACCGCATCTTGACATCTGTTTTTCTTACGATTATTCTGTACTAATCAAAACAACTTCTCGATAACAGCCGATTCCTACTATTCTAATATCTCAGTAGCTTATATCTAATCCCATCACACTCATGATTTCCCGTGTAGTTATCAACATATACCTAGAGTGATATTGCTAACACAGTTATATTATCCTATTCAATGACAAAAGTATTTTCGCAAAAAATATGCAGATACTGTTAGTACAGTTCTTCAATTTTCTATCTTACTGTTCTGAGAAGAATAAGAAATTGAGGAAAAACACCAACAGATGCACCCGTCTGTCTGTCTGTTTATTCACCGCACCCATTAGTACATGCGTGCTTTATCCGTAGCCTAATGTGTATCGAACACTAGGCTAATGAATCTATCCACATTGACTCATTCGTTCTAAACAGATGCGATCAAATTAATCTTGTTCCCCTGTTCCGGCCGCTCGTTAGTTTGCTCTTTCCTTGCTTCGCTCTGTATGTGGATTGCCTTCTCGCTTTGGCATAATTGCTTCCTTCTCATTAAGGGATAGTAACGTCTAATGGACCTTTCGGCCTAATGAGGTAACCACTTAAGGTCTGGTCATCGATTCCAAAGGTCTATGCATGCGCACACACACGTTTCCGTTCTATCGGCACACAAACATACAAACAAATGCAACGAAACCCACGCATCATTTCTATCTCACACAATCGGACTCTATTATTCCGTCGTCCCAGACACATTAATATCTTCATTCTGTGGCAAATTGAGGGTGGTGATGTTGATTATAGTGGTATGTGCAGTTTAGAGTGAACGAATCTTGATAAGCTGACATTAATGAACCTTTGCATCAGCAGATAGATGCCTAATGACTATGGAAAACTACGCCTGTCACTCTCTCCGTGTGTTCCATCGGATTGGGAACAAAGTAAATGAATTGTGCTCCGTACAGTCCGTGTCACCAATCTACATCTACGTTCAGCTTGCTATCAGCGCTTTATTAACAAGTGGAATATCCAGTCAATGCTCTTTTCTGTTCCATCTTTTCATCACTCAAATCTAAGACAGGGTCCGTAACCGTAATCTTCAAATATACAGAAGTTGTCAGTACACTTTGTCAGTTTATATTCTATGTCAATTATGAACTCTGCAGCGTTCTCGGGCATAAACACGTGTTTATCACCTACAACCTGTTTCGTCTAGTGGCCGTAGGTTTGCAGCTGCCAATCGGGTCTGTTATTCCTCTCAGACGTTTATCCAGTTCAACTTACTCAACTTCATATACGTCAACGATTTCTGAATTTCGTTCAAGTCTACAACGTACAAAATGTCATAATCGAATGTAACGGTGTCTCGAACACAACCTGCCCCAGTTTTAGAACCGCGATTTAAACTAGGAATAAGTATAATTGAAAACACGAAAGGACTGACAATATACGATATGGGTAAGAGCAGGTTTTGTTTCATACCCATAAACGTTTGTTGCAGATGGGCTAAATATACAATGGTCCAAACCGAAAAAATAAGCACAAAAAGTCAAGCTTTATTAACTTGTTCGGTTTCCATCGTGGCAATTATATATGTTCAACTAAATTAAATCAGTATTGAGAAGACTACCATTGGTTCATATAATAGGGTACAAAATTCCAAACAAACGGGTTATACCACTCAAACAACGAGTCTGTGTTGTTCGTGATGAGTGGTTTGGAGATCCGCTCGCAGTTAGGTCACAGAAGTCGAGATTGACCTCACTGACGCGACCTTTGTCCACAGCAGCTGCAGGGCTTGTAAGAACTTTCGATAACAAAAAACAGGGTTGCGTAATCAAATAGTTATCGATGCCACAATGACTAGCATTTGTTGTCTGACCAACTTGGGATGGGTGGAGGGAATTTTATAAACCATGCAAATGGTCTGTTTTGGGTCAACGCGACGATGAGTATCATCAAGATGTGCAACAACTGAGCTGTTAGTGGTTTTGGTCCAGCCGGCCTCGGGTCAGACAGGATGTTGTTCTCTGGTTCGTTTGGACAAACGCCTAGTTGTCCACCCTACATATTCTGCTGTACAACAACAGGAGTAGGATTACACAGACATAATTTGATCGAGGACAAGCACTTTGTCATCCAGACTCAATGTAATCAAGGGGCGAGACAGTGAACCATCTCCGTATTGATGCCACCGAGACGGTGCGTCTAAGGGTCTGATACAGTTGACGGTTCAGTCTTTCTGTCCTGATATCTCTATTGAACGTCAGTTGGATGAAGGTCGCTTTGTTTCCACCGTGGCAGCCGGATCTCGTTCCGGGTTATAAAACGGTCGAGATGGCCGTTTTCTCTTAGCATATTAGCGATAGTTTTCAACTCTTGTTGTAAGGTCTGTGTGGAACAGATTTTCCTGACTCCTCTGGTAAGACATCGAACAGGGTTATGTTTCTGTTTGGGCAGCATGAAACTATTGCCAATAGCGATAGAAGACTTACGTCGCGAGACATTAACGTTTCGTTTACTCTCTTCCGTCACGAACGTAAAACAATAAAATATATGGAACATGCAGATAGTAACAACAATAGAACTAATCAAAGATTGGATTTACATGAAACAAGGATTGTCAAAAACTACTAAAATGTGCATACTGCTTAGTCCACGTTAACTTAAAGAGCCAGAGTATTCTCAGTCTAGCGTCTGCTACCCACTCAGGCTGGAGAGTAAGACTGCTTGCCCACCTGTCGTGATGGACGATTGATGCAGAAATCATAGTTCAGCAGCGTTGTATCTCTCCGTTAAAGCCGATTCGTCATGTAGACAGGAATCTCATTTGTTGATCTGAAGACCGTAAGTAGTGGTTATTAATTAGTAATCAGGGTGAACTGATGGCCAAAGAGCGGCTCATTGTAGTTCTTGGCTACCAGTATGATCATAAAAGATACGTGCCCAATCTGACTACGTTTCTTTTCTGAGCTTGAATGACCTACTTTTGACACCCGTCAGGAAAGGTATGAGACAGCACAATCCGGATTCCGTATGTGAATTCATCCGATACGACCGCATTCTCCAGGCTGGGATAACAGTGAGTCAACAGTTTTTCTGAGTTGAGTATCCTCTTCACACATCAAACACCCTCTGGTACTCGAAGTCCAGGTCCCGAAGTCAGTACTTGACCAACGGTCGGTTCACGAGTGCTCGAATATAATACACACCAGGAAGAAAGGCGCTTTAATGACTAACAAAACCCACAAATGAACGACAATCAGCTCTTAGACATGCTTTGAAGAACGTGCAATGTATGAGGTTGTACCAGATTGTGACTGCCACAGTGTAACACTAATACAGATGGTAACAAAATGTTGGTGGCCAACAACGTCGACATTCAACGGAACAAAAATTGATGTTGACTCAACAAAATGTTTCCTGGTCGGTAGCCTGATTTGACCTGTGTGTGGTATGTTAGACGTAGAGAGTGTGCCGGACCGATAGTGATTCACATGGTGACTTCTTCGACTGCATCTATGACAGACGTGCTGTTTGAAATGACAAAGACGAAAGTAGTGTCAGTCGTGATTCCAAAAGCGGTAGGCGGCTTGCCTGAGGTCATATATTTGGGACTACAAGTCGTTACCAGTGGAGTTGAATGGACAGTAGAATGTATGGTTTTGCGAACCATTGGTGGGAGCCCACTTTCAACCATCGCCGTGTCGTGGTTGGGGTTTAGTATGTGTTGACATTCCGATGTCAGCGACGTCAGTCTGGGAAGAAGGCGAGTGAAGGTGTTGGTCCCACAGACAGTTTGGAGAGAACACGCAAAGATAGGGCGTTCTAACTGTTCGTCTATCTTGGATGTGAGCTTTGGACGTTTGAACTCATGGTCGACGGAGCTACCAGATGGGTTATAATCGTCCACCCCGATTTTTACCAGTTTGGAACAATGGTATTGTGTAGTGCATCTGGACGGATGCTCCCTAAAGATCTCTGTCAGCAACTTCACTTTCTCGACCAGTGTACAATCCTGTGCGCAATTTGGCAGAATGAAGTCCACGAAATTCCCAGATTCGTGCTCTCCAGGCTTCCGTAATAGAGGCCTAACCATCTAAGATTCATCGTACGGACCAGACGAATACGATCTCCCACAAACCAAATATAACGTCAGGACTCCGGTCGTATACGAATTCCCATCCCATCCTCGTCGCCAGTCATTGTCTTTGAGCACCAACATTTAAAAAGAACGTCCCGAACCTCCTGTGTGATAAGACCATAGGAAATGCTGTTTTGCTCATGTAAAATTGGAACCTTAAATGTCACGTGGAGGAGCGATCAATTATCTAACTGAATGCGAAATCCATAACCCGTACATAACATAGGATACGTAAAATCTGACTTCATAATCCTGTCCCTAAAGTTAGGTTTATTCTAGTGCTAACAGTTCCACAATTTAAGATCTTTCTGAAATCAAAAAGTATCTCGTATAAGCTTAAAGTCCACATCTATAACTCTACAGCGAGTTTTACTCAACAGATGTGAAACGTGTCGGCTGAAGGTTGAGTTGAAAAAACGTACTGATCATCACTTAATCTGCCTTCCGTTTGCAAATTGTAGACGCCTTGATGTTCAAATTTCTAGTCTAAACATAGATCTTAGCAAGTAAATTCTATCCATTTTACAGTTCACCATTAATCGAAGGATTATTCATCTTGTATTACTGTTGAGCAGTCGGAGAGTTGTTCAATTCTGAGTCGAATTTAATACACATCTAATCACATCTTTGTATTCGGATAGAACCTCCAACCAGCTGGAACGTATCTGAATGCGAATGCCATGGTTAGAGATGAGTGTTATTCAAACTGCGGTACATTCTAATTACTTGATAATTAAGCAAAATGGCAGTCCGTCAGTGCGTGTTCGGAAAATTTGCAAGTTATCGACAGATATTGAAAATGCACAGTTTTCGCGCATGCAGACGGAGCGTTTGCCTCATCGCTCATTATTCACTGCGCCTGCTGATCATTGAAAGAAATTTCAAGGTGGCAAAACGATGACATGGTCACGTGATATAAGGGCTATGACTGTCTCGCTGAGTGAGGTTGGTAAGTGCTGTCTGCGTGGTTAGGGAGTTTAGCAACCATGCACGTCGCTGGTTAGAAATGTTCTCCGACATGGCATTGTGTTACGAACAGTGTTGAATCTGTATCCACAAACTTGTCGACTCTTTCTTCGTGTGAAACTCAAATGATTTTTTTGATAAGTTTCCTTCTCTTATTTTCATTTGCTGTACATTTGTACTTACCGTTTAACAACTTCGTGGACCAACGGCAGTCCGAACCATTGCATCTATCGGTAGGACTCAAAGCTGCTATTGATGAAACAATAGTGATAAACGCCAGTGTAACACCGGTAGTGATGAAGATAGTCTTGACTGAGTTCGTTGGTAGCTCAAGTCCTCGCAACGATCGCGATTTGCAGTCGGATGCGCGTTCTCAGGAGGCAGCTTTGCCAAATACTGCTTCAGTGACATCAAGTTAAACAGGATGGAACTATCTCCTGCTAGTGCTATTCTCGTGAGAAAATGTGGACCATTAATTAACTCTGACAAGAGTTAACCTCGAGTCGGGTACCAAATGAAGGGCTATCTAGGTGGGAAAGCTGCAAACAGTTGTAATTGATGTTTAATTCGCATATACAATTAATATTTCAACAATACCTTTGGTCATGCTACTGAAGATCAAACTAATCCATATCCTTTATTTGCAAGAAATAACTGAACGTTCGCAGTAGAAGTATTTTGTATTAACGGTTAGATGAAATCTAAACCGCATGAACCTACTACATATGATCTCCGAAAATATTAGTTACGTTTATATGTGAAATCCAGACGATGAGCACTTAGCGTTGACTGTTGACACACTCTGAATTACAAGTACAGGAGAACTGACTATTAAAAAATGTCGAACAATTTCCAACTTCCATATCAGCACACTGGAGAGGTTTTATATTTATCTATTAGATCATGTGAATTTTTCCAACACCGTTTCGTAAGTGAGTTTCAGTCAACAAAAATGTGATTTCCACTTCGTGGATTACATCAGCTAAACTGACCAACTTTTAATCTTGAGTAAAACTAGATTAAAACTTTTTGCTCATAGTTACTCAGTGTGCACACAAAAATGCCGGTATAGGTAGCTCTACAGCGGAGTTCAAGTCTGTCTTGGTTACTTCAGCAAAAACGTGACAAAATGGTCAACATAGAATACAACAAATCTTATTAAACGAAAATGAGAGATCACTTCAAACTAACGACTTCCGGTGAAAAACCTCATAGTGGATTACAAAGTTTGTTACAGCTCCTAAAACCACAAATCTTACTGACCTAGTTATGATATTCTGGTTTAAGTACGGATATTCTATCTTAAAAACGGAAGTACCAGACCCAGCATAGCTTAGACATCCGAAGAACTGAAATTACACAATTCTGAGGTTTATCCAAAACTCAGAAATCGGGCGTCCTCATGAGGTCAGTTCAAAAAATCTACCACTCACCCTGCCGTTGGCTAACTAAATGGTTAGTCGGCATCCTGCTCTTCAAAATGCGTTTCTGAACAAATTCTATGTACTGGACATCCGTATAGTAAAGTAAATATTATGATAATTTTTCGCGCATAGACATTAAATTAAGCGAAACCATGGATTTCATTTATGATCGAATTTTAGTCTACTATATAAAACTAACGCAAACTGACTAGTTAAAACGTTTGCACGCACTCTTCACAAGAAACATGAGATTTAACCTCATGTATAAAACCTGCCAAACATTAAAATGTGTAGCCATAAAATGCCAAAATTGTTCTTTTTTAGCTAATATTTTTACTTATCAAATTCATGAAATTGTCCTACCTGTTCGAATATAACCCCTTCTATGGCAGACTGGGTGATTGCTTTGAAAACTAAGGAGTTGTTCTATCAGGTTTGTGGCTGATTAGTAAACCCGAGAACGATAGCTGGTTGTCGGTTTAAATCTCCATCGTCAACTTAGTATAGCTGAAAACGTTGTTGAGCAGTCTGTGTGTCTTCAGTCATCGAGCGTTTACGTATTACGAGTGTGTCGCCACCATGTCCTATCCAGAGTTTTGATTTGATAGCTGGTAGCACGATATTCTCTAACCTTTGCATGACTACCTGTGCGATGAATCGGGATATGGGCGAACCCATTAGAGTTCCTTTAAGCTGTTCGTAGACTTGACGATTGAATTTGCAGTACGTCGACAAACATAGTTCCATGAGGTTGCATATGTTTTCCGGTTTCAATGATTTATTCGTTCGCAGATTTTCTCCTAGCAGCGTTCGTGATGTTTCTTTGGCTAGGGTGAAGTCAGTGGACGTGAAGAGTGCTGTGACATCAAACGAAATCTTTGCTTCGTCTTCTTCTATCTTGATGTTTCCAGTTTGCTCAAGAATTGTAGAGCATTGTTGATGGAATGTTCCGCTCTGTCGATGAGAAATCGTAGTCGTTCGAATAGGTCTTTGGCCAGATTGCGGGTCAGAGTTCCCGGTAGGGACACAAAGGGCTGAAGTGGGATAACATTTTTGTGTATTTTCGGTAGTCGGTAGAATTGAGCAGTGGTTGCGCCATTCAGTTGCATTTTCCTTCGTTCCTGTTCGATTATCTCGTACGTAGCCTCTAGTTTCTTTAGCGCGGTGTTGATTTTGTTGACCAGTTTTGTAGTAAGATCACTATTGAGTAGGCGGTAGGTGGTTGTGTCGTTGAGTAGCTGTTTGGCTTTCTCCACGTAGTCTGCTTTGCCCATGACAACTGTCATCTGTCCGTTGTCAGCTGACAAGATGATGATGTTGTCATTCTTTTTAAGGTCGTATAAAGCTCGTTGTTCGCGTTGGGTGAGGCTATTGGACATCCGGTTGCGGATCATGACTAGGACGATGGTTTGTCGGATTTGTTGCTGAGCCTCTTTTGGAAAGCCGTTAGATTTCATTGTGTGCTCTAAGTTTGCTAAGTATTCTTTGTTTGTTGCATCTCTTGTGTTAAAGTTGAGTCCTCTAACGAAGACGTCTTGTTATTCGTTGGATAGTGGATGGTTTGATAGGTTTCTGATCCACGTGTAATTGCTGGTGTTGACATTCTTCGCCAATTTTGATAGCTCTGCTTTGAGTTCCATTCTCTTCCTATTCTTGATTCTTGCTACTCGCTGTCCTATCGCTATTTCTAATTTCTGTAGCTGATATGTGTCTATTATTTGTTTGTAGTCTTCCCTTCTAGTTGTCACGTTGTTCTCATATTTTGTAACCGACTATAGGCACCGCTTATTGACATACGTAACATCCGTCTCCCGTTTTGTCTAGCTATTGTCCAAGCTTGTAGACGATTGTGCGGTGGTCTGTAGTTGATACCTGGTGGGCGAATGTTTGGACGCAGGCATTCGTGCAAGAAGAGTAGTTGCTCACGCACGAAAGCTCCTCCCAGCAACGTGTCTGGCACCTGATCGTTATATCACTCATTTCCCTGAGTACGGAACGGAGAGTTGTGACTGGACTAATCCCACACCTTCACATCAGAACCACAACCGAATCATAGCTAGGTGACCTGGTAGGCGGTGTGATTAGTGGACGCATGCAGAACGACCCACGAACCTTCGAAGCTCATCTCATCAGACAGTTTATCTATGCCATCCGTAGTAGTGATCATTGGGGAGCTGCTAATTGTTAATAGATAACAGCGTTACTGTTTTATAGTCAAAACCTCTTTATCGATCAGTTCAGTGAATGAATCTTGCGCCAACATATACAACTTAACTGAGCTGATGATGATACGAATGGAAAGTTATGTACTTTCTCCGTGTTATGTTGACAATCGGCCAAATTCTGTCTCTCAAGTTCACCGTGTTTACATAGTATGCACCCGCTCACAACCGCCGGGCCGTTGTCCTTCGATTGACGTCCAACTTACCAATGTCGCCTTCCACGACACTGTGTTAGAACGCTGTAATTAACTGTTCCTATCAGACATCCTCATACCTGTTGTATGGCAGGCAGTTTCGTTGTGAGTAGTGTGCTACTCACAAGTAGTATGTTACCCACAGGCAACGTTCAGGAACAAAAGGGCAAGCTGCGAATGCCAGGAAGACGGGGGACAAGGAAAGATTATCGAAGTAGTGTGTACGTGCTCGGTAGAAATTCCACCAAGGCGAATGACAATTATGGATGTGAATGCATATCTAACTTGCAAATGAGTATACGCATTTGTGGTTTGATTTTTGACATGACCTATACGGGCGTTTGTGCGGTAGACGAGTTCTCAGGCCAAGCGTCTTTTGCGGTCACAGCAATACCGTTCGCTCAGCACCGCACGGTATTGGTGTTGTCGGACAAAGTAATTGTGTGGTCTTCTGAACAGATGTTACCGCTTCTATTAATCCACACTTCCGAAATGAAGAGATTATTACTTGGGATCTTTTCTTTGCTGATTGCACGAATTTTGCTTGATAAGTCAGATAAATTGAAAATATTTCGCAACTTTTAAGGTACAGAAAGACAACACCAGATTAACATTCAAAATCCGCCCTCAAAATCCAATCTGTAAAATGACTGCGACACTTATGAAGAATAGGAACGAACAGCCATGGTGCATGCGTTATTTTTGTGGGATCACCCAAGTATTTGGCAAACTATCGATGGTTTTGGTCTGCAGTTAATATACCCTGTTCATAAGTTCAACTATTCATAAACGTCAGTGGGAAAGTTAGAAGTGGTCTTACTCATTTAGTAGTTCCTCACAACTATACATATTGGTTTAATAAAGATAAGCTTTGCAAGAAGAAAATGAATGGCACATAAAAATGGGACACTGCTCACATTTGATCATAGCCTTCACATTCGGAGCTCATCAATTATGTATACCCTCGTCCGGATCAAATCTGTACTCCGGGTGTCGTATTTGCCAGATAAGCGTGCTACGGCCACTTATTTTACAGTAAGCATGACCGAATACTCATATTCAAACATTAACCCACAACTTCGTGTGACCAGTTATCAAATAACCCAACCATTTTGAAGAAGGAGAATCGTTCCGTTCAGTTTTATTGATTACTACTTCTCAGTTAAATTGAAGCAGCAGAATGACTAAGAAAAAATCTGAGCAATATTTGACTTATTGACTGAAGTTTGAAGAAGTAAATTGTTGCCAAATGAATTCCTCATTTAATTGCAGCTTTCGCATTCAAACAGACCATTCGGATGGCCGACCTTGAAAAGCTTATCCGAGCTCGAGGGTTACGATCAACTATTTGAGCTGGAACAGCCTAGATACCCAAACTTCAATTAAGAATGGCACACAATTGCGGCTGTAACACTTGACAAGCATATCTACCTTAATCGACTTATGTGGTATTCCGATTGTCCTGAAGAATTCAGTAGTTATTGTTCACATGATTCAGTATTCGTATTTCAGGATCTAGGCTGAGTCGTAGCATTACTAGACAGTAATCACACTCTACACCACTCAGATAAATGCTGTTGAGTCACGCAACTCTATAATTCCATTGTCAGCAACTACGCTTCAACAGCTGGCTGTCGGTCGTCACCAAGACGAGTTAGCCATAACGAGCCACTACGATGAGATCTGGGTGCACCAAATGATGGAGCTCAAAGGCACTGAAAATAAAGAGTTGAAACAAGTTGAAAGGTATAAAATCGAGCCCAGACAGGCGTAAATAGGAGTCTAAAATATTCAGCCAGTAAGTAGAATCAACTACCGCCACGAGTATGAAAAGGAACCCATCTATCTCCGAACTGGCGCTTCACTAGCTATGATACCTTTTTGGTTTTCTCATTGCGTTCTCAGGGCATTTAGACAACATGGTTTCATGCTGGTCCAGTCTTCAAGTTGGAAAAGATACCCTATATGAATTCAGCTTAGTTAGGACCGGCAATTAGCAATCGTGACATAGATAGTGACAATCGAAAAGCGTAACTCCCATCACGTGGACCGTGAAGAGATAGCCACAACCTCGTTGTACTGTAATTTAACATAGGCCCGGGAATGAAGGCGTTGAGTTATGTAATCAGCGTATACTAAAGCTACCAGCTTAGTGTGAATATCCGAAAAAACTACCTTAAGTACACGTCACATTTCAGTGTGTTATCCGCCATTATGTAATTCATTTCCATCTTGAAATTCTTCCATCTTTGGAGGAAAGAAACCGTATGTGTATATCATTATTTGGGGTCTGGTTTGCGGCATCCGATTCGGATTAGCCTGTCACAGTGACCGAAGCCTGCGCCTAACTAACACCACAAGTGGCGTGCGCTGCACCACGTGCGGTTCCATTCACACAAGACGTATCCGATTTAACCCCGAAGGAATAAGACCAGTGGGTGTTTCAATAAGGTCTTTGTATCCAGTCGGCCAGTGCTAGTTAGCCAATTCATAGGCTAGCTCGAAATTGGAACCACTGTCTCTCGAGGAATAAACAGAGAGAGACTTCAATAGCGAGATTAACACTGGGAAGAAAAGTACTGGAAATATGACGTGAGAATCATTCCATTATAGGAGTACATGTCAGTGCACTCTAGAGAGGATATGGAGTAAAATCAAAATTCAAGGTTAAACTGGAAGAAAATAGAGAAAACATTCATAATACAGTACACCAACAATACTAAAGAAAAGGAAAGGTAGAATTCCACAGACAACCAGGTTCCTCAGAATGAGAGCGGGTGAGTTCCAAACGACGGTAATTGTTGATTCATGTGAACAAGAAAAATATGGATATAACTGTTACAACCTGCTTGACCGTAACGTATTGCCTGTCTCTTGGCAGACGGTGTACTATGAGTTCACGGATGACCTACTATTTCAAAGCGGCCAGCGCATTCGCGGCCGCACACATCGCAACGCCATATAGTCATGTCACCACGATTTATGGCATCGATGGTTCCCTTGCGTATCGCGCGCTTACGTTAACGGCCGCGCAGTAATTGTTCATTGAACCTTCGGACGCCCATCCGGATCGTATTTCTCCAGACTATCCGGTTCAATGCCAAGTCTTCCCAACATCTCGAATCAATGTTACAACGCGAAAGATTCACCTGGATAAATTCTTGATTTGAAGTCCACATATTCGTCGAAACATCATAGAAAAGAGCCCGAAGACTAGCATGAATAGCATTGGGGCTGAAACTTGCTCCCGTCTCCATCTGATCTTACTTCCGCAGTGCAAAATGGGCGTGTTGCAAAGATGAGGTACTACAGTGATCGACCACACAGTCAGACGTACGGCATTTCAGGTTTTCAGCAAGACAGGTTCGGTCCTTTTTAAGTCAGTCGTTCGCATCTCACACAAATGACATTTCCTCTATATCTTTTGAGATCTCAAATGGTAAAACCACGTGCACAGTCGTATCTCACAATTATGGTCCGGCTGAGTCAGTGTATGCAGAATTTTAGAAGTGAAACTGCACAAATTCAATATGTAGAGACCGAAACTTGGGATCGTTATAAAGATGGATGCGCTAGGCTCACATCAGTTTTGCCGAATGCTGCAAAAATCTGCTGGGAATTAGCAAATATCCACAAGAGTCAACCGTCTCCTTCGTAAACTCAGGCAGGCAAGTAATTCAATATGTTGGGAACACGCCAGTAAACGATTTGAAGGTGAAATAAGGCAAAGTACTTCAAGGTCAGCAATGTTCATACTTCGTCGCAAGGTCACCCGGGTCATGCGGGCAAACCGATATACATTTCATAGTGCAGGACTGCCGTCTGTGTTTACACAGACCAGCTGATCTTTACACTTCCTGGCCCTACCGGAGTGGCCTAAAGATGTTTTGACCTTCAATCTCCCTCTCACAATGAACCGGTGTCCACATGCTAGAAACTTGTTTACCCATGTCCTTCTTTGTCTGACATGCGGCCTGTTGCGCATGTTGTGAACCGGACATTTTACAACTCGCTAGAGTTTTGAATTCTCGACATAGAACCGCATCAGTGTGTTGACTGTGTTGGGTTGTTCAGGAACGAAAAGAATGATCAGCAAGGGTCCTAAAAAGGGTCCTCGCGAAACGTCGATGTGGATAGGGAAACCCTCGAATAATTTTCCATTCTTCTTGACGTTGAACCTACGTTCAGCTAGATAATCCTTAAGCCATTTAGGTAAGCGTTCACTGAGGCCACAACAATAGAGCTTTTGCAACAAGATGGGGCGATTAACCCTGCCATAGGCTTGGGAAGAATCAAGATAAACCACACCTATTACCAGTCCCGCGTCAGCAACATTTTTCCGAAATTCACGAGCAATCGGAAGAGTTATGTCGCTTGAATATTCCCTACGGAATTTGTGCTGTTTGTTCTTATTGAGTTCGGAATCTGATACTTTGGTCCTGGGAGAGTGATCTAGTAAAATTTCCATTACTTTCGAGACCACTGAAGGCAATGCTGCTGATCGATAGCTTGCAGGGTCTTCCCTGCACTAATCGTTGAGGATGGGTGCGAATGTGAACTGTTCCCAGATTTCCAGAAGACTGCCAGTTGACAAGGCATGGTTAAAGATTGCTGCTTACGGTTCTACCAATTCAGTAGCACAGCTTTTCAAGACGATCAGGAAGCGAGCAGGTTTTCTGGTTTGTGACAATAATATCTAGGTGAATTCAATCGAGCTGCCTCTTGTATGCCCAAAAGTCGCTCGTGATGTGTAGTAATGCACACTTGTATACTGCTTACACTAAGCGTCGGCCAGCTCTACACTTATATCGGTAAAGCCACCAGAGTTTCGAAGTTGTGAACTGCCCACCTTACTGCCATTGTACACTATTTCTTGGTTGTACAAAAGCTTGACATTCAACGTTAGATTCTGGGGAAGACGCCGCTGATATAACAGCCAATCCTCTATTACAAAATCCGTGATGTGAATGTGTCACATGACGTACTCAACAAACGCCAGTTTGGTCTGTTCTCGTTCGTACCTTTTCCAAGCTAAAAGTTTCAGTGTAAGCAGATGTTTACTTTAATATTTTGGTCTTCTAGGTTTCTATCAGGACGGGAACACATTATATTTTGACATGGGTATTTACAATCTCAGGGCTTTCCATAACAATGACCTCACAATGATAAACCCGAATTCGTGATTATGATGCTGGTGACGGACTTTTAAACTCATATTTTACGGAATATGTTATCTAGTTGTGTATTACTGACTTAATCCTATTATCCCCTGATTATTGTGTCCAGGTGGAACTACGACTTTTAAATTGCCTATCACGTCAACCTCGTTAGTGTGAACATAATCAAAACAAGGTGACGCTTGATCCACTCGCTATCTGGCATGATCCCGGACAAGATAGAATGGTTCAACTTCTAGTAATGACTCGATGATCTTTTAAACAGAGGAATATGATGCATTATTAACTAAGTGATTAATGAAGTCTAGCTCCGTGTGACCAAAGTCTTTCGTTATTCAAGTATGAGTGTAACCTAAATAAAAAGATGTTCCACGCACTATTTAAAGCTGTGTTAAATTCTTTATATGAAAAAGACAATTTGTGGATCTTAGCAATCATGCAAACAAAGATTTTGGCGACGTTAACTACACGTCAGACTGATTCAGGAAGATCCGGAGGTATTTTGTCAAGAATGTATGAAGTTTTTTGGTACGAACCTGAATAGACAGCTACACTACTTCACCAATTTTCCTGTCATCGCCGTTCCGTATTTACTCTTTACACCAGACCTCTGTGATGCTTACCATAAATAGGTTTAATTGAGTATACAGATTTCAAAAAAAAATTCAACTTGTTGAGGATAGAGATCTCATCGGAATTAAAACAATACCAGGAGGCAGTTTCATCCACAATAACGAGCATAGCAGAAGAATGTCCTTGAAGATATTTGGCGAGTGGCGGGACAGACTAAGTCAATATGTTAACTAATGCTTTGATGCCGCTACTGGCATGACGATTAACCAAAAGTTTTCAACTCCTTGATCGAATTCAACATATGTTGTAGCGAAAAGGCATCCAATAAAGCACAGTCATTATTGTCCAACACACTAGTTGGCATGCTATACGCGTTTTTGGGTCAGCATTCCAGTTCACAACACCCCCAGGTTTCCGCTTACACGTTGGGTGCACTTCTGCCCGGTTTGTGTGTGATCGGCACCTTCTATCGGGGGGTTTTCCGCCTGCCATTCTTCGTCCGTTAGTCCGATTTCGTTGAGCGATGACTCGTCCGGTCGCTCGTGTTGTCACCCATCTATCCACAATAGGCTTTGACCGTATTCCACGACCGTGTCGAGATATTCCTGTGAGCGTTGGAATAATCGCGCTTCCGATCTGGTCATCCATTCTACTTTGCCTGCCATATCTCGCCCGTTGGTCCGATCCGGTCGACCGATGACTCATTCGATTCCCCCGTTGTCCGCCATCCGATCGTTGATGGTTTGTGGACGTGTATTCCCCCGAGTGTTGGAACGCTCACACCTCCGGCGTGACAATCCACCACAATGTGTGGAAGTCACCCACGGTTTACTGAGGGGTAACTGCACTGCCCTCACTTAGATCTGGTGCCTATTAGTTCGTCGGAATGGCATCTGATCCTAGTAGACAACAACACCGGATAGTAGGTCAAGTTGTATGTATTCGTTTTATCATTTCTTCATTCGGAAGGTGATTAACAGTAGTAGAGACACGCTTCTCATGTACGCCGGCCATGACAGATGATTTACGCCAGACTGTAGGATCAAGCATATGTATGAGGACTGCAAAAAATTACAATTTGTCTAGATTATATACTGTTCATAAAACGATATCAGAGCTTACTGAGGTAGTCACACCGTGCATAATAATGCTCCTATGTTTACGTTCATCAACTCCTTTGGATCAGACGATAGTTTCGGACGGGTATATTTGTCCCGTGCAGGGTGTACCCTGATTGAGTTGCCACTTCTATTTTGTCTGACCTGCTGTAATGTCATCAGCTTTTTGAAGCCAGCTTCGGTAAAGACAGTAACTTGCAGTGGATACTACAGATCATTGTACTTGGGATCAGGACTTCTTCGTAGTTTCCGAAGTCGCCCTAGGAAGACAGCAAAGATCTGTACCACACAGCTGGATGTCGATAAATGCCGATCTGAATATTCTTCGCCTAATTCAACCGCTGGAACACGAGGTGGAAAATAAGAGAAGTATACGATTTATAGACAGGTTGCTTAGAAATTAATCCGGCTTTATGTGCGCACGTCGAGTTCTTCCTCACAACCATACAACCGGACGTGATGACGTGTATGCAAGCAGCGATAAAAAACGCCTTGTGTTGCGAGATCAATGAACGAGGCTCAGCTCAAGCATTCATTCAATACTCACTGTCGACTGAAGGACTGTTGTGACCAACCTTTTTGTCTGCAATTTTTAGCCAATCTTGTTTACCCGATAAATAATTCACTTTAACCCTCTAACTTCAACAAAGCTTAGGTTCAGCAAAGTACTAAATCCTCCATTAGAATGTTCCTGTTGCAAAGAGTTTGATACAGGTTCGTTACACATTCTTGCGTAGCGTAGTTACATCGATTACAACATGGATACTTCCGCTAAATTTGTCCACCTCTCGTTAATCTATGAATGTACGTGGTGAATTAAGTTAGTCTCACTAGCTTTGACGTCCCAGAGATACGTGGTAGTCAATTAACTGTGAAATTTATAAGGTATGTGTGTATGACCAGTTTTGACGTGAATCTTCTAGACTTGACCTACCTGTGCATAAGGTGCATATATACCCTTCGTAAACGTTCGCCGCTGTCGTCAATTGTCTAGTATCAAGTTCATATAACGCTACAATCAATCAGAATGTATTCGGAAAGCTTCGATTCCGCAACCGCTAACCGAGTCAGTAGTAATGCATTGTTTTCGTTAGTTGGACCATGTCTGTTGTTGATCAAAGAAGCATATATTGACCTGTGTATTGCTGGATTCAGTTACTGACGATTAGAAAATCTCTCAAAGCGGTCAGATGATGAGGTGATCATCAGCCACTGCCTGCTTTAACCAGCAGATATGGAAGCTACCGTCCGCCGTGTTACAAACAGCCCTACGATCCAAGCTGACGGCTGAAAACTTTTTTTAGGCATATCAGTATTCGGAGCTTCCGGCGTGGCTTCGTAGCTCAGCTGGTAGAGCGTTTGCCGCGTTTGGGCATGGTGTTTCTGTCGCTGGTTCGAATCCAGCCGAAGTCCAGATTTTTCACAAATGGATCTCTTCTAAATTATCAGGTCTGCCAAAATACTTATCAGTAATCCAATATCAGTATATCCCAGTCAATACCGTGTCTACTTCCGGATGGTTGTCCGTTTTCCATCATGTTTTCTCTCTTTTTAATTTGGTATTGACTTTTATCATCACGACAGTCCGAGTCGTGACATTTCTGGATAAGACATAAAGTTGAAGGTTTACATTTTCATGCATACAACCGGAAATAAACATATCGTCCTATACTGAAGTTGTGGCAATTTAATAATCACAGTTCGACAGACACAACTTCTGCTTTCCGTTTACTTTTCTAACAATGTCGCTGTTATTATCCTAGCGAATAACTTCTTCAGTCTAAACACATTAGGACAAGTAACTGAGTCCAGTTTAGCTGGTAGACGATATGCTCAAAAAATTCATTATACACGTTGCTGAATGCAGTTCTGTGCATGACTTATTATAAATCATCGCTGACCACTTTGAGGCTGCGATAACCAGAAGTCGCGTGGTTGCTCTAGAGACCCGTACTATATTCACACAATTATGGCTTGTCTTTTCTATACTCAGTTCTGCATATGTCTGTCATAGAAGGCATAACAGCACGCAAAATAATTCTTTCCAGTTATGGGAACCGGACAATTTTAATGTATAAAGAACCCAAATGATTACTTCTTTTTGATTTGTCTTCTGGACCATTGTTTAAAGTGCGCCATAGCCTTACACACTTTGTTTGATACGATTGATTAGATGGTTGAATATTTCATGAGTCTGTTCACTTTCCACAACCGGTACGGCCTGGAAGAGTATTAAAACATTTCAATATTTCCTAGTAATAACAACAGCAATCGATTTGTCCCTACAGTTGTCCTTAGTCAGTTAGTTCAACGCATGCTAGGAATGTACTAACGAAATAACGAGTGACAGTAGTGGATGAGGAAGACACGTAATGTGGAACGAAAACGTGACCAAACAGAATTATGTTAGTCAACAATCCCTATGAACTGCTGGTTGTACTAATCTACCAGCCTACTGTTTGAATCTTTGAAACCACTTAGAACTACAACCTATCTGCATACTACAACATCAGATATGCATCTTCAATCTGTAAACTGGCACCAGTATTTGCTTACGTTATGGTAATGATTAAAATATACAAGTTGCAGTCTGTTCACATCCGTAAGTATTTACAAACAAAACGTTCGATTACAAAGATGGGGCAGCGGGTACAGGTAACTGCCAGTCAGAGAAGAGTATCCTCGACCACCGTCTGTGTATGATAAAGTGAACGCTAACTTTTATGATGCGGTATCTGGCTAGTTTGTTAGTACATGTACCCGGCCTTGGTTCTGGGCAGTCGTAAGTTACATATTGTCTGAACTAATCACGTGTCTTCAAACTACTCCCAACCCCATCCCCTTGACAGATGGTGCAGCATTCCTCTTCACAGAGACGAAGAAAGCGGAAAACTATTCCCAACTGCCCAATCCAGAAGTAATGTTCCGAATGCAAGAATGCGGTGCGGTCCCGTTGGTTGCGGACAGTGCTAAAGTATACCTCGTGCGAGGCTGTAATGAAGGCGTGTGTGGAATACGTGTCAGTCAATTTCCAAACAAAAAGATATTTTACGAATGGGTTAAATCAGGTTAGTTGCCAACTTCTTCACTATCGGCATCAGTAACAACAGCATCACCATGAATACCAATGATCTCTAACCAAAAAACTTTAATCCAACCGATCCTAACCGATGAACTGTCTCACAGTGCAACTCACCGGTCATTGTGTTGGACACCAAGTTCCGAATCGTAAACTTGAATCCTGGCAATCTCATCCTGGCAGTAAATAAGCCCACCGTTTCTTATCGTTTCACGTAATGGTAGTCTTTCCGATAACTAATAATTCAACGGTTTATGTATGCATATTTTGACAAGCATATCACACCTCCAGCCTGACTAGATAACACTTAGATTCAATCTGTTTTCTGTGGCAGCAGTAACAATGACTATTGTGCGAGTTAACGAACGATGTACACGATCATGTGCCTGTCTGATAATGACAAGACCACAATTTATCAAGACCCTTACAATCCCACGGGAGGTAAAGTATTTATGTACCGTTGATCAGGTGAGTATGCACACCTAAGTGCAAGTTTGTTGTCAGCACTCCATCTGGAAATTCCGGAGCTATATGTGATTGGATAACAGTTTCGCATCAGGCGAGAACGCTGTCAATAAAAAATAAGTTCTAGATAATTTTGATGGTCCATGATTTTATCTATCAAGGTCGAATAACACTTATCAGGTACTTTATGGATAGTGAGTCATGCATGTACAAACTGCCAACTGGCGACTAGTAACAGACATGAATCTGAGCGAGGGCAATAACAACAAACATTTCATGTGGTTAAAAAATACGTATCGACTGGGTCAAAAAAGGTGGTGCAACCGACGAGAGGACGATCAGAGGATGAAATCCAAGAGAACGTCCCTTTTCCAACTGCTAGAGAAGGCAGAGGAAGGCCTGCTGTGTTCAGGTAGCACATCAAACGACACACTTCGTAGCCGTTAGTATGTAGACATGTATTTGCACAGCAAGCAACTACAACTGTGAGCACATACGAATGCAACCAAATTCGTTTCTGAGATCGGTTATAAACGACTGTTTTAACAACTGGCTTTTATGCACTGACCATATGTACGGGACACTCAATATTCTGGAGGAGAGACCAGTTATAACAGACTTTTTGTTGAATCTGATGCCATATTTATTGACGAGTTTGAAGATATCAGTTGTCAGTATTTCAACCACTAATATTATTAAAAAAATAAATTGTGTAATCGTGTCAAAAAACGGTCTGACAATAAAATATACGGACTGACGGATATATGATCAACATTGTGTAAATGTGGAGGACAGTGGTTAAATCATACACACTAGAAAGGGTGAAATAGAGATAAGTCGAAGACAGCGTAGCTTACGCGGAGCGTGCACACTTTTGTCTAGCGTTGTCATTGTTGCTGGGCTATCCACGACGTGCTGTACAGCGTGCATGCTCGTCGAGCTGCGTGCGTTGTGAAGTTCGTGTGCATGTGAGCCACACTGGGACTGTGTGCGCTGGTGGCTACGACCTTGGGCTACAGATGAAATAATGGCAGCATACTCTGTGATCTAGAGCGAAGTCAGACGTGACCTCACTTTTGGCTGGTAGTTCACATGGTCGATCGACTTCGGATAGTGCTAGTGAGCGCACTACATGTAAACAGCGAGTTAAGTCGGTGCGTAATACTGCTCAAATTACGCCAAGTGAGCAGCGTCTTCATTGCAATTAAAGCTTTAGTGATTAGGAATCTAGTTCTCGTTGGGTCGAATCTGGTGGCCGCATATGCGGAAATCGACATAATCAGTCCGATGTGGGATTTTCGGAGTTTCACCTTATAGAACAAGGAAACCAGTCAATTTTTGTTCAGTTCGTATAACCACTATAAACATAGATCGTATGGAGTTTAATCGGAGATTATTCATGATGTTTTCTTTCGAATGGTGTCGGAGGTGTGATCAAAGACATTGTTTGTAATGCAAGAATAAGTGATGTTTTAATATATGTCCAATATAAAAAAAGTGTTCAAAGCAAATTTCGCCAAATAGTAGTAAATGTCCAAAATAGTATATTATGTGATAGATGGAATGAACAGCCGCAAAACTCTTCGAACTGCATAAACATCGGCTCAGAACAGTGGGAAAAAGCGTGGTGTTTTCAATTATTCAACACAATGTATCATGCTGTCGTAATCCTAATTCACGTGAATAGATAACATGAACCATCATTTCAATACAGCCAATCGACATGAAGTACTTGTCCACTTCAGTCCACGGGGACCTTAGGTTATCTACAGTTTTTACCAAATGTGCACAAATAAATGTGCATGTGCCCTGGATGCTTTCTATTCTATTTTGGTACTACTTTAAGTAGTGTGTAATCATTTTTACAAGGTGACTCACATCGCGCGTTTGCCCATATTCAACGAAATAGATCGACTCTATAGTTTTCTTTCATCAAAATTATATTATGTTGTCGAGATCATTCAAACAGATTAATAAATACTCGATTGTGAAAGTTACATCATTCGATAACAAAAACGAGGACACTGGTGAAAACTGTTTCAAAACTACAAAACCCAAAATTAAGGTGAATATATTGAAGAAGTTGAGTTGAGTATTTCCGTTGTTTCGATAGCACAACCCCTACTCCTCCTGTTGTTCTACGTCTGTCAAAGGTCTACACATCTTTTCAGCTCAAATGAACCACCCACCAACATAAGCTCAGGAGCATTGCCACCTGTGTTGTTAACGCGCTGTCAGGATTGAAGATGCGCGTGCCCATGACGAGGGGCACCGCGACAGGTAGCCTCGGGGCACAGCGCGTTACCCGATTGCGGTCTGATTGAGTCGGTTAGTTTTGAAAATTGATCACATGATGGCGTGTGTTCTGGCCTGGTTATGGTTGGAGCCGGTCGATCTAGGCCGTCAACGGTCAGCCCACGACGTGACGTGTGTGGTTACGTTGGCGATTGAAATGAAATGTGAGGCTGATTGAAACGTACGTCTGGCTTAACGATATGCATGGGCCTAATAACCTGTCCGTCATGTTAACTTACATCGAAAACACGACCGGTGATGAGGAGTACTCTCAATACATTAATTATCGGACTTTGAATTTATAGGGTGCTTTAAGTGAATGCTAGCTATGGTGTCAACCCAATTTTGCGTTGTAACTGGATGTGCGACAGTTGATACTTCTCCCCCAAGCCTTTGTATGAAGGCATTTCCTGCAGTCAGACCTTGGACTCAATCCGAATAATGCTGCACTACTCATGTCTGTAGACGGTACTAGGATCTGCCAGTGTAAGATTCTCACATCAACGTCTGTCTTTGTGGTTATTAGAACTGGTAGACTCGGGGACTGGCCATTTCCCCGGTCGTATATACGTAAAATTGGCGGTAGGGTTTCTAATGATAGGGTTCCTAAACAAGTGCAAGAGCTGCAGTTATAACGTCCGTACGAACTAGGATATTAGCGTTATCATCTTTGAACAGAACTAGTGAGTTCACTCAGTGGATGTTATTTTGTTTCCCGTTGCTTCTTGTTGAATATCAACAGGCTTATTTGACATTTTCTCGTGTGACGCCACACTCAGAAGTACGTCTCGTAACTAAACTACAAGACCACAACGTCTCTGCAAGTATCTTCGTTAATCGATAATCCAACACGCATATTTTACGAACCAGACTACATGAAACATCAACATGGCCTAACGTCACCAGAAAAGTGCTTATTTTTATTGGGTTAACTTTAGAACAGATTAGTCAATGTAGCCCACTGTTTAACGTGTGTTGAGTAGAAAAACCTTCCCGTAATAGCTAAACTTACTATTAAATGTGAAATTTCTGCCTTAAATGAATTCACTATTGTGATCAAACATCAAGTCTCCGAAAAGTCACATTCTTCTGGAAACTGAAACTGTGTTACCTCCCGAGATTTTGGTGGTTTTGGACATATAGTTCAGTTATCAGTAGCACATAAATAAATGAACCGGTTAGAGTTCACAGAGCTAGCGCGCACGATTTACAGCGTGAACAGTTTATCTACACTCGATGTGCTAAACTTCCTAAAATGTTCTCATATAACGTGTGTCCCGGCCCAGTTGTACATTGTCACATATAGTTTGGAACCTATAACTGTTCGGAGCTCAAATGCAGCTAGTCTCCTACGTTATGCATATTTGATACAGCCAACCTCGGGCATTGCCACACAATTGTGGTCTCTCGTCTTAGAGCACGAAATGGACTAGCTTGAAATCTCCGCATTTTCTTACTGAGATACCGTCGCATTATTGGCCGGTTAGTCTGACGTTCTTTGGCCCAATAACCTCTTTTACCAAAGAATGAACACAAGCAGATCATCATAACACTTCTTCGTTTCGGTCTGCCAGAGTTACATTTGGTACAAACTAGTGATCACCAAACTCACAAACTTCTGCAATCCAATCCAAATTGATAAAATGGTTTAAAAATGCTCTCAGCATTTACATTTTGTGATATATTAAAAGACGATTGAGATAACCTGTTGTGCGCATTTCATAACTGTCACCTCAGAAAAGATGAACTGTTGGTTGTTATTCGATCAACTGGTGGCACATTCCGAATGCAGCTACGATATGGCAACTTGTCATACTCACTTTGTTAGATCAAACGAGAAAGATATTCAGTGTTCGCCTGAGCTTCAATTTGTGGAAATGCCTATCTGTTCACGCATGTGTTCTGTCCCAATGAATGTACACCATAATTTCTGAGTTCGCAAATGACCAAGTAAGAAATCTTCATATCAGTAAGCGACCCACCCAGTGTGCAAAACGCAGATCTGTTTACCTGTGTAGCAACTGCAGCTCTGTCAATAGAACAAATCGTAGGATTTCTAAAATAAAAAGAGATTTCTAATATGTGTGTTTAACTAAGGACTTCTAATAAAATGACGTTATCAGTCATACACCGCGTCAGAAAAGTGAAGTAGTCAATAGGGAAAATTCTTCAACTTATGGCAACTAGAGATAGTAACTACGTGGGCTCCGTGTTCGCTCGATGGTGCTGAAATTCATTGTATAGCCAAACCAGTTTCAGTCTATCCTTACTTGAGAGTTTATCAGGTGGGGTGTGAGCACGATCGATCCACATGCCAGAAGGGACGAAATCGACCATGTTGTAAACAGTCAGTCACATTTACATTTTACTTTCAGCGGAACTCAGACCGATATCCATTACAGGTCCAAAGCCCTGTCAACTGGTTCGACCGGTCAACTGCCATGTGAATTACTCTTGAACCAAATGCTGGTCGAACCTGGGATAATTCCAAATCTGATCTCTTCATGTGTTAAACATTTTGCCGAACTTGTCGCTTGCTCAAATTCTAGCATGCCTCAATCGATATGTAATAATCATATTTGATATCACTGGGACTGCATGTGTTATTCTGAAACCCTAAGGGACGTATCCAAAGCTTTGTCAGTGAAACGCATCCTTATGCTGTTATGTGTTTACAAACAATTTGTGTTGACATTGTGACCGCCCATGTAAGTAGGCGATTAGACGAACTCGGCACATCAATTGAAACCCCTGATAACCTAATCCGGATATCCAATGTATACTCGTATGTACCCATTCGGATAAGGTCCGGCTTCATTTTCCGTAACCACACCATGGTTGGCGGCATCCGAAACCGATTAGCTTGTCACAGTGACCGAAGCCAAGGGACGCCTGCGCTATAAACCATCACTACAAGTGGCTTGCGCTGCACCACTTGCAGTTCCACTCACACACCACGTATCCGGTGTAAACCCGAAGGAATAAGACCAGTAGGTGTGTGAGTGAGGTCTTTGTGTCCAGCTGGCCAATGCTGGTTAGCCAATTGAATGGCTAGCACGAAAAGGAAACCGTCATCTCTCGGAAAATAAACAATGAGAGAGACTGCAATGACAAGATCTATACTAAGAAGAAAGATATGTAAACCGTAATACAAGAAGCATTTAAGTATACGAATGCATGTTATTGCATTCAAGAGAGAATAAAGTTGGAAAACAAAACTCAAAGTTGAACTACGAAAAGATCAGACAGACGATTCATCATTCAATACACCAGCAAAGCTCAAGAAAAGAGTAAGTAGAAGATCACAAACACCCAAGTTGCTGAAAAGAGGAGCAGATTAGTTGCCAAACGACCATGGTCTTGGTCGATACAGTGGTTAACAGAAAGGAGAGTAGATATACTGATATGACCTACCTAAGCCTCACGTATTCGTTGTCTCTACGCCGACGGTGCACTATGAGTACGCTGGTGACCAACTAATCCCAAACGACCAGCGCATTCGCGGCCGCACACATCACAACGCCATATAGTCATGTTACCACCACCTATGGCACCGATGGTTCCTTTGTGTACCCGCGCGCTTTCGTTCTCGGCCGCGCAATAACTGCTCGTTGAACTCACGAACGTCCGTCCGAATCGCATTCCTCCAGGCAGTCCGGTTTAACGCTACGTCTTCCCAACATCTAAAATCAATTTTACAACGTGAAAGACTTACCTGCACAGCATCCTGGTATCTCAGCTTTTGGCCACCAGGACTTCGCTTACCTGATTTCAGTTGTCCATGCAGCACCTTTTTCGGGATACGGTCATCGCCCATCCGACGGACGTGACCCAGCCAACGAAGCTGATTCAACATCACCAAGGCTTCAATCCCGTTCAGATCCGCTCGCCGCATTACCTCAGTGTTCGGAACTATGTCCGACCACCGAATACCCCAGATGCGTCTTAGACAATGCAAATGAAAGTGGCTCAGATAGCGCACGTTCCGCTGATACAATGTCCACGTTTCACTGCCATACAACAATATAAACGGCACCATTGAGCGGTAGACGAAGAGCTTAATGTATGGCTTTGGGCTGTGTTTCTTCCACACACGTCTTTCAAGACGTCCAAAAGCAGTACTAGCCTTTGCCATACGAGCTCTCAACTCGCGGTCCACGGACAGATCGGTGGACAGATTGCTGCCCAAGTAGCAGAAATCTGTGCAACTGTCAACAACACCTCCACTAACACGGATTAGAGGTGAAGGTCCATAGGCAGCACCTCCGCCTGGAGAAGGCTGAAAGAAAGAAAATGTCTTACCTGTGTTGATATCCAGTCCAAACTTGGATGCCGCGGTCGCGAAAGTCGTAGCCAGTCGCTGTAGTTCGTCCTCACTATGTGCGAACAGCGCGCTGTCATCTGCGAACAGAAGCATGCGTACCAGTGGGGTATGTAACCTGGTTGG
>JTDE01002584.1:13036-45127 GCA_014338405.1 Paragonimus skrjabini miyazakii
ATTCTTTCATGAAGAAAAGCAGCAGTAACCGTTTGTGGGCGTATAGGTATGCCCCTTAAAAAATATGGTGCTATTTGCGTAATGCCTCGAAACAAACCAGCGGCCCGTTGGAAATGTCAGTGACAAAGCGTTCCTTGTTATCATTTTGATGGAGCAAACAGCGTGAGAAGAACTGTTAATTGGTCGATGCACAAGTTACGATTCGTCTTTCCTTCCAAATTCAACTGTTGCGTTTCTCTTACACTAAAACCAGAGGCAAGTTGAAAATTCATCTACCATGAGAGAACTGTCGAACGAAAAGCGGCTTTATTCCAGTGGTCCGAATTGGAGTTTATGTTAAATACGGCGTTAAATTGAAGTAGTGTGAGTCATTCACAATGATGTTGATTAATGTGCGGCAAATTTTACTTGTTGGATTAAAAATGAAAACTATTCTTGTTCAGTAAACTGAGAAAAATGACTAATTTTGCTCTAATGGTTAGAGAGAAATCACAAACTTTAAGTGCGTCCTATTTTCTACGTTGAACCAAACTTTAAGTCAATATATAGAAGTGATCGTCGCGCATGTGAAGATGAAACTCACATCCGACAGCAGTTTGACCGTAAGGTTTAGTGGTTCTGAATATGTAACGTTAATTAAAAAATTTCACATGACCACATTAACTGCCCTCTATTTAAAAGTTTGCAAACATTAAATTAGTTTCATATGGGAAAACTGGATAACATACGTTGTAGATTTCATTCGGTCTTCATTCAACCTATTACTTCGTCTTTGAAAAATAGCAGTGATTCGATTATGTATATGACTGCGAACTAACCAATATCCTAGTGACCCAAAATTGTATGCCTTATAACATCCTTTCCCTTTGTTCATTTTCGAATCGACATGGACTTATTACTGACGGTTATTAATGTGATGATCGAAACATTTATAGTTGGTTTGTATTTTGTGGTAGTAATTTTTGGCGGTGTTCAAAATTTTAATTTTCACAATCATATCATCAAATTAATGCACCATTTTCGATTATTCGGTTCAATTATTCGGTTTATCATAAGTACATCCGCTAATGTATACAAATGATTCACAATCTTGAGGTTTACTAAACACCGTAATCTGTTCCAGGTTATTTTCGTTTTAAATGAAGTAACTGATAGACAAAAACTAAATTGTTGCTTGAAAGTTTCATTTATATGTATATACCACTTCAGATGTCGACTGTATTACACGTTTTATCGGGAAGCAACACTTTACTTGTCTGTTCATTAATTTAATTTAAAATCTACTAAGTTGTCAGATCACCACATCAAATAATGTGGCAGTGATGGAAACTGAAACTGTCTATAATGCATAACGACATGCACGATGTACATATGTTTATTTCATGTCATAAGCTATGACAGGATTGGTTTGTTCTACTAGACTGCAACTGTCTATGGTTATTGGATAGTTCTATCGGTGATTCAGTATAAAATAATACACAGTCAACATCTGCTGTAAACACACGAGAAAAATGCGCTCAGAATCGTTTATCGTCTTGATTCTTGTATTATTGAATCAAATTGCCGTAGGCGATGCAGAAGGTTAGTTGAATGACTACATCAGTAGTCCTTTCGAAATAAAATTTATTTTAATAGCATATACTTCATCATATCGAATGCTAATGATCTAAGGCGGATATTTCTAATGTGGTAGTACAGTATGGCGTAATGATGGGACACCTTCGTTTTGTTCCAGTGTCTTAATCTCAGGAATTTCGCGTCAGTAATACTTATCGCATATGTCTCACAGTTAGCATTTTTTAACGCACACAGATCCAATTATAGCGGCTATAGGTATGTTGTTTTTCTTTTTCAATATCATATAACTAATTAAGACATACAGCCCCCAATTAGTATTTAAAATATCACGAACATCTTGTAATAGTCCGATAACATTTTAGAACGGCAGAATATTTTCATGTGACTGTGCAAAATCTAAAGAGGCAAAGTGTGGCTTCGTTTCACAACAGATTATACGCACTTAAAAAATGGCCGGTAATCATTTGGCATCCACTACATTCAGTTGAGTTTTCTAATGTTATTACACCAGGACTATGTTGTCTGATCGCCACAAACATATTTGGAAATTACATGCTTAAGGTTGGTCGTCGTTAAACGGTGAGAGGTACAACTACTAAATGACGCATGACCTACAATTCCTGTGAATTCCATTGAATAACAAGAGTTGTATCGTATAGAAATAAATGGAGGCTGTTTTTACGTGTCTACATAGGTAAGTGAGATGTGTAAAATCTTCCCACGGATAAAATTGTGAACAATCTTCCAGTTCAAATTTGCGTTGATCCTCTGTCATGGGATGTGACGAATTTATCAGGATAGGATTGTATTTGGAAAGTCTAGCACGGAGCATCTCTTGTTTTAGGTTTGGCAGCAACGAGAAGGGATATTGCGAGGTTTTAACATTTATTGTGTTCTCTTCAGTCACCAGTGTGAAAACATGTGGATAGTGACATGAATAGAAACCGTTTACCATTCAGCTTTACAAGAAAAAATAACGGGTATCATTTCCGTAGCAGACAAACTGCATGAGTCAGCAGTGTACACGTACGCAGGACCGGATTGCGCGTACAGTACAGCACTACCTCATAGAATGCAGGCAGGTTTTGAGTTTGTTTTTCACAGTAATACATCAACTGAGCAGACAAGGTTAAGAGCTTGCGACATTGCCACATTTAAAATCACGAAAGTTCTTCAACTGAAAACATGGTGACAATGGTAGTGAACAGGAACTAGGAGATGAATGATAATCATGATTGAAGAAAAAAGGTCAACCCTAGATATTAGCAGCTGCTGCCAAATCTATTGGCTTAACAACTGTAAATATATGCGAGAGTAGAAGGTAGGTCCAAGTAATAGAGGGAAATGACAGTGTGTCGCTTACTGAATCACGGTTAAGTTGATACCTACCCAAAAGTCTATTTTCCATTGACATATGTATATCCAGTTTGTACACTGAAAAAAAATTTCCGCTTATTTAAAAAGTGCACCGTCAGTTGGAAAATATACTGACTTTTTGTAAGCTCTATCAAAGTCGTGACTTTATTTAATAATATTTACTGGAGATGGCCCTTCCGTGAACACTCCGAGAGAAATTATTTCGACTAGCGCCCTCGTTAGAACATACAGAAATTTTTAAAACCTGTGAACATTTTCTCGATTACAGACAGAAGAATGAGTAAGAATTGAATTGCGTATTGATAAATTGATTGAGGATAACGAAACATTATGAGCTAGTTGTAATACTCTACGTTTCAACCACCTCGGGTGGCCTTCCTCAGAAGTGTTGTAATCGGACTCACACTAACAAAGGGAAAGATGTCACGCGAGACTTGCCGTGGTTAGGTCAATCTACGCTGCATATGAACTGATTGGTCTAATCATTAGCCTATTAAGTGGGGGTGAGACTGATGTGGATAAGGCGCGTCTGAGTCTGGTGTTGTTTATCCATCCACGCCACACTGCAGACAGGGGTTTGCTATCATTTCGATTAATACAGGCGTGTTGTGTGTACATGGTTAGAACTCTAGCACAGCAGCGCTTCGTATGGGAAGACAAATCCTTGTGAGTCACTGAAGCTTGACCAAAACCCACGGTGTGATTATCTGTTAGTACATGTAGTGCACTGGCCAAATCCTTCTTTAATGTTTGAGGTTGATAGACATTTTTAGGAGGAAACTTCGTGTACCTTTTGTGTTCGGCAACACGTAATTTCAGATATCTGTTTGTTTGTTCAATGTAGCTGGCACTGCAAAACGTCGCATGTGATCTGATCGCCGAAAGAAACTGAACTTTTAGGATGCATCACCTGTCGTTTCAAGGCATTACCAAACCGGAATACGGCCCGACTAGCTTATTCAGAAAGGATGGGACAACTTTTTTTCTGATTTTTTCACAATGCGGTATTTGCACAGTAGACTTGAAAGTGCTAGTCTCCTCCTTAGTTGATGTGCACTTATTTGTGTTCTCAATGAATGCGTTCGAATATTGATTGGTGGCTGGCATTTCTTTAATGTGAGAAATTTCTGCTGTTTCGAAGAGTTCAGTGGTGAAGACCTAAGTAGTCTTGTTGACGATTGGTTAGATGACTGTTCTCTTCAAGCCGATTGGATGCGACGAGTTGCAGTTGGGATACCAACGACAATGGGCTGGTTTGCGGCAAATAGAAACCTGGAATCCCCGCTGCTCATCAACTTTCACCAGACAGTCTAGAAAATTAGGTGAGCACTCATCAGTTTCGGCTTCCAATGTGAATACAATGCCGTTGCATTTCGAGGTAAGATATGAATTGCATATTTATTGGATATGTTTCCGGTAAACACTGATGTGTAGTGAAGCAAGCCGATAGATAATGTCACGTGGAGCACAACACACATAAAACCAAGTCAGCTTCCAGTTGAGTCAGATAAGTTCAGGACACATTCGCATATTAATTATACTTCAAACGTTGAGAGATGTAACTTCTCAGAAATGAACAATGAAGTTGATGTTAACAATAGCTCACGTTGGAACGGAATAAAAAAGACAAGGTTGCGCACAGGAAGTTCAGCTGAATTTGACCTAAACAACTTGTGAGCATGCCAGATGGACGGGTTGGTGTGGAGTGTACATAGCCGGCAATCAAAATATGAAGCTATTAACCACAGTCTATATAACTCCTCTAACTGAGCTAAAGGAATTTGACGAAATTCGATGAGTGTGGTGGTAAACGCTTCAGGTCTTGTGCAACTGCAAAGTGTTAGCCACCTGGCAGTCCAGTGTGAGCTGGAGAGAGTTGATTAACGGTGATATTGCGGTCAGCTTAGATCAGTATTTGTTAGACTGTGTGCAGTTCAATAAGTGATGTGTCACGAAACACTGGCTAGAATTCCCAGTGGTACCCACAAGAGATATTTTCTTCCTGTTGATGTTTTTAGTCATGAAACTCACTGCGCTCAGTTGAGAAACTTTTAACTCCCAAGAGACAGTTCACTATATGGCTGCGGAGGGCAGACTGTAGCAGCCTCCATACAAACTTAATGTAAATCCATATTTCAGTGCTTTTTTTTCTGTCTGGTTTGGCAACTTGAGAAGTGGGGTCCGCATTACTTTCTAGATAAACCGCTTTACTTGTCAAAACAGAGTAATAGCATACCTACAACATCTAGTGTAGATGATCGATGAGCTGCTAGGACTTTCGTTGAGCTTTTGATCGTGTCTCTAGCTAATAATGCAACGTTCCGATCGGCCAGTTTGCAAAACGGATGATATGCCCCGGTTTAGTTTGAGTAACCAAATAGAAACTGGGCATATCAGCCAGTGAAAATGCGTTCCACTTTCTATGTGGTTACAGTTTTTAAACACTATAACGGCTGTTCCGTGGGTTCAAAGAACGTCCGAGAGATTCTTTACTTAGTCTTGTCATGCAGACCATGTACAACCCGCCTTGGGTAATCACCATCATTTCTACTTCTTGCGGCTTTAAACACAACTGTGTTGAGATTGTCAAATTGAACATAACTGGAACATGCTACATGGCTGGAAAACAAACTGAGTTTGTTAGTTAGACTAGATTGGTACTGCCATGTTGACGAGTTTTGCACGCTTCACCTTTCTCCGTTTGTCCTTTTTTGTATTGAGCCAGCTTAGACAGCTTGAAGCTCAAGTATGGAGACAAATCTAGCGATGAAAGTTGTCAGGAACAGTGTATAAAACTTACCGGCATGAAGGAACGGATTACGCCTGCCGTGGTACTACGTATTGTTTTACCTTCACAGTTGGCCAGCGACGTCCCTCAAAGTTTGTGTGAAGGCGATGTCTAGCACCGCCATAGTTCTTGGTTATTATATGCTGAACTATTCACGCTGTTCACGCACCTTGTGTCCAGTCGCCGTAAACCACATAAAGAAACCCTGTGTCGGTCATCAGTACCTCCCTCAAGCCTATCTCAAGTTGTGTAATGCAGTCCAGTAGCCTATTCTCTTATAACGAATAACGATCAAGCTTGGCACTTAAAAATAGAATAATTCGTTTGTGATGAGTAAGGCTAGCAAACTGCTTACTTCCAACTAAGTAAGTGAATAAGAAGTTCCTGAACAATAACTGCTATATCACACTTGCGAAATTTATCAACGCCGTGGAAAAAGAAACAAATGTACGGATGTCGTGAACTACTTACTGAGAAGCTGCGCCCATAAAGAGCTCGAAAGCAAGAATTAAAAGTTGTATTAAACTATAAGAATTCATATTCAGGTATATTGGCATTGACGTTTTAAAACTTGGTAAGTTTGACTTTCTGAGATGCTTGCTGTGCAGTTTGATTAAGAATGAGTCTACCTATGTTTACCAAGATGATCTAGCCAAAGGTTACATGAAATGCACACGAGTGCAAGTGATCCGACGACGGGAGCTCGCTTTTTAATTGAATAAACCACACACTAGTCTACTATAGCATGAAGTATAGTTGGTATGTCCGTGATGCCTTGTGATTCCAGCACTTTCTCAAGCATTGCAAAAGGGGGAAATCAGAGTTTTCTGGTAACATTTCATTAATGATGATACTCTGCAAAACTTTAAGAATTGCTTTTGCAATTTCTGAAACACACTTGTTCATTTCGTCTGCCACGAAGACATCAGTGTTGCAGACAGAAACGGTTAAGATTTTCCATCATCAACATCAGATAGCCCAAGTCTTTGAAAAGTACTGAACGGAGTCATGTTAGGGGTAAAATTACGGAAAATATGTTCCTGTATTTGATCATCAAGATAATCACAACGGATTGAACATGATAGCGTAGTCAGGGTGAGTAAGACAACCTGGTAGTAGAGAGTATTGGCTGCATGATTGCCAACAATCGCCCAATCGTCGTCCTTATTAGTGAGTTTGATTAATTGTATACCTAGGGATTTTAAGTAGCCGCACGAACGTCTGAGGTAAAAGGTTAGGACTGCGCAGTCAGTTGGGAATAGCACTATCCTGAATCGACTTCTTGTCGCTCGGTTCACAGCATGACAGTCGAATTCTCTACTGACGGAATTATTACAGTCATTTTCGTGAACCACGACGCTTGAAAACGATTTGCTCATACCACTGTTCGGTCACGCAGGTTAATATTCAAGCACTCTTTCAGACGATTGCCGTGTTGTGCGGTCAATACATGATGCTCAACACGAGCAAATAAATTAGTATACTCACCAGCTGGCTGTACAACATGGACGCTTGTCATTGTGGTTTAGCAAGATAATGGACGGGAAATTACCCACAATTTGGCCGCAAAATGGGTTGTTTTGACCGATTTACTGAGCTATACTGGAAAGACTTCTGTCGTAGGGCCTCGTTTGCAAGTGACAATTATGAATGCCAAATCGTTATTCCCGTATGGTCATCTTGACGTTAGCTTTATCACTGCACTGTCCTCTGGACAAAACGCATCGGATACAAATTTTATATGGACACGTCTCGCAAAAAATAATTAAGCCTGCAGGGTGGACATACCGGCTACTCTAAGACCATATTTTTACACCTTTGGTTTGGCCGAACCATTGTTCTTCTCGAAATGCAACTGTCCATAGCAACAATCCACCGTTGATGCCTGTCTGTCGTTTATCAAGGACAATACATTACGTTGTGAAACTGAATAGTATACCAACTGATACTTCAAAATTCCTCAAAATAAACGGAATAAATAATGCTTTCAATAGGGAAGACATTATCTAATACCTTGCGATGAAAAGACATGAGGGATTATTGACGTAATCATTCACTATAGTATCCGCTCGATTGAAACGGTTGTTTCCAGGTCATTGGGTACGCCTAAATTTGGCGAAGACTGCCCATTTGCCATGTACTGGTCAACCGGCTGGCCTGTTTACTTAAACCCATCAGGCTAAACATAGCATGGCACAGTATCTTAGACGAGTTTCGTTCCACTGACTAAACAAACTATTCGAATAACCTAAAATAAAAGATATTTTTCATTTTGCGTCATTTTGACGCCTTCTAGAGACAACCGATTACCTGTGCAATTAGGTCGAATATAACAATAGATAAGTAGGCAGCCCTGACAATGAACTGTGAGCGATGGTGATGCACCACACTAGTCTGTATCCGCTTTTCATGTGTAAAAACAACTGCAGAATTACTAAACGAGCCGTGAAAATTCAATGCCAATTCATACGATTGATAGCTAGGGTGTTGACTCAATATTGTTCACTTGTTTAACCCGTTATTTATCACATGGTCAAAGTGTTTATATAGTATACGGAGTGATAACCATTGACCAACATCTCACAGTTTACCGACACCGAGCCCAAATACGTAGCTCACCTCCTTCTTCGTAATCAGGAACCTTTACGGATCATGTCCGGCAGTTCCCGATGTTAGCAGGCTTCTTTTTGTTGGTAGACGGAAAACAACAATATATTTCCGCTTGTCGTTGAGGAAACTAGTTTGCTTTTAAAGTTTGTGATTTCCCGAATAACCTGCGGAATTTTCACATGACAAATGCGGTCGCGTAGATGCCTAACTTGGCACATTTGTATTCGATTCTGCTGACGTTAACTGAAGGAGAGCGTGAATGTACGGAGAGAAATGTACGAAATAATTTGCGACAATGATTATTCTTATATCAGAGATAACGAAGACTCACTTGATTGAACTATATTAACCCTAACTAATCATGACTGACTTTCCACTGTAAAACCTGGATCTGCAAGCTGGCAGGCTCTCCTAACTTCGCGACATTCTAAGCAGTTGGTTGTTCAATGTTGATACGTTTACCATTGATGCTTCTAAGCAAACAGCCACAACCGAGAGTATCAGTGACGAGTGCCAAATTGTATGATTATCGGTCACTTGTATTCCTCGCCGTTTCTACCTTAACAACTCTCATTTCTAATTTGGCAGGTTCCAGTAATTTAGTAATAAGAAAACGCTGATCACACGCTCCATGTTGATCACGTTAATAACAGATATATTTGTTGGTGCCGCGTTCGCGATCTACGCCGCTAACATGAATATAGCTGTAATTGTGGCCGATTGTTTGCTATTCGTCTAAATTGGCTGGCTGTAAGCAAGGTTATAGGAACTGTTGCTTCCTATTAAGAAGGTTTTGTCGGAATACGTTTTGGCTGTGACAGGACAGTGTGCGCCCTGCTTAAAAAGATAAGGGTGGATAATTTGATCACTTATTCCTGCTGGATATGTCAAGAGTATTCCTTGGAATAAAGTTACTCATGTACGATGAAGTCAAATCTTAAAAAACACAGTTTCCCGTTGAAAGATTGATTTTAACGATATGCCTCCAAACTCAGGTTAAATTTGCAACCGTTTAACAAGTTGCATTGTTGCAACAATGCCATGCACGGGTTATCCATCTGAGAGAAACAAAACGCAATTCATATTGCAAATCGTTAATCGAAAATAGTTTATAACTGGAGGAATAATAGGCGCAGCATCTATCCGTGCAAGCTGGAGGAAGGAGATCTTTTTTGGTGGACAAGACCGGAGAAGGCCGCATGCTATTTCTCTCAGTGAATGTTATCAGTTGGAAACGAGCATCAACTTTAAGTTATTGGTTACGAATTTTCACAAATATGTTAGATGCCGTAATTATATTCACTGGAACCTTGCCATGTGCATTCCTTTTTCTGTTCAGAAAGCAAAAGTATGTTTTCCGATCCAGTTAGTTTTGTTTTAATATTGCATAGAGTTGTATGGCAAAATAGGATACTATTGACTATAGTGCTTAATATTTTCTCGAAAGGTTTCGTTGACACATTTCAACCGATTAGACAACAACATTTATTTCTTGAAGTCGACTGTTGTATTCACTTAGTTATACCATTGATGTGCATTCTTATCATGATTATCACACTGTTCACAACTTCCAACTGGTGGTTAAAAGTATATTTATATGTTTATTTGTAAACGTGAAGAAGACACCAAAGGTAAGCAGATTCTGTTTTACTTGTAAAACACAATGTAACAAAACTTATCTTACTGGTGTCGCACCAATAAACTTTGGAAATTTAAACATTTTTCATTCAGCATGAAGAAAAGTGACCAATTATCATCGTATGATAATGGGCTGCTGTTAATCGTAAAGATAATTTCGTTTTGATAGGCAGGGTTAGTTGATACGGAATTTGGACGAATTGAACGGTCAATCAACAGCAAACGTTAGTGAAACCAGTTGCATAACATGCAAATATATAGATGAACTAAATATAAAGCCCACCCAAATAAATTTTCGTCGTGTGTAAAAAGTACCTGTCGATTGTTCACTCAGCGTTTTACATGCGACATATTTTACATACAAAACAATCATCATTGTCGGATATGCATTGTACTTTCTTCCAGGATACAATTATATCCTTTTATATCATGCTCGTATATGTTTAGCAATGGAATGGCACGCCGAAATCTAGGAAATTGTATTAAAAGCGTTCAGGTGTTAGGTGTTTTGTTTGCATTCACCAAAGTAGCTTCAGTCATATGAGCATGTCTGTTGGTTGAAACGTTTTAACTTAAACATTCCGCTTTTCACTCTATAGTGGGAAACATTAATGAGGCATCGAATTAAGCTCAGCCGAGCGACCTAAAGATTTCAATTTGTCCCTATGCGTAACTTTTTTCAGCCAGGAAATCCAGTGAGAAATGTTATTTATTACCTAACGATGCGATCTGTGAAACATTATCGTTGACCAGGTAGGATAATTATGGTTTTAGTGTTCACATATGGGCGTATGAAATCTAGCATATTCAGTTGTCCGTGATAAATAGCCCACACAAAATAGCTACCGCTACTGGGACTTGCCACGTCACCGTCATCAGTCTCACAAGGTCGATTTCAGAAAACGTGCTCATGACACAACCAGGCGAGTGTCAGTTGTGTTGACAACACCTTCCAGATTCAAATATCAACATTATGTATGTGAATACTAAATATCAACCAAAAGCATCATGAATGATTTAAACCCCCATAACACATGTAGCTTTTGTCTCTACTTTGCGTATGGGGTAGAAATGTTTAACAGTGCAAAATATTTTGTTTACTTCCAATAATACATTTAAGTAATAACCCCCCAGATTTGGTATTTTCTCATGATCACTTCCGATGCATCTCATGCAGTTTGGTAAATAAAAGTGTGTGTGATATCATCGATTGCCGGACTGTAACTTTCTTTCGAATTATAGGAATCCATTCAAATTTCACTAATACTCACACTTGAAAGGGACAGGGCCTGCGTGTGTCTGGGTATATCGCTTGAGCCATTGAATCCATGGGACTGTGAACTGAATGCTTACTAAACAGCGTTATGAGGGCAAACTATACATTGTCTGTTGATTTGTGCAAATGAATTTAGATTTATCGTAGTTCATTTTACAGAAACGTAATAGTTACTCACACGCGTATAGAGTGAAGGCGTAAAGTTGCTCGGATGGAGTTTCTCAAACTTTCTGGACATTGCGGTTGCATCAAGCACGTAATTTTACTTGAATGTTTTAGTTTGTTACCGTGCGTAACACATTATTATGAATATATTTTCCGTTTATTTGAAACTATCACCTTCAGCAACGTCTTCCTCATACGTGAACTAAATGACGTAAATAAAAACCGTTGAATGTACTGCGGAGATTTAGAGATAGGTAGTTGAATCAAATTTTAGTGAAGCCAGCATCCACTTTTGGTCCAGGCAAGAGCCAGTGCAGTCTGCTTCAGACAGATTAACCTTACACACCGCAAAGCGAACTTCTTTGTGCAGAATGCACCCAAACTAATATCATTGTGTTGAGAATTGATCGGTGCATGGAAAACTGCTTTGAAATATTAACAGTCTACATAATGTTTAACTGTGTGCGGTGCGCCTACCCATAAATAGTGTTATGCAAACGATCGAAATCTGCTAAGAAATATTATGGTTTTCTAATTTTCTTTCTTCGTCAAAAATAATGGACTTTGGGGTGACTTACTCTGCTAGGGGGCTTGCGAATTGTGTGACTTCATTTTTCGGTGAAGGGGATATATAGCTTGTTTTCCACTTTGAACCGCTTCTTGTCTAACGGAATTGTCTATGTAGTCGGCAATAAAATCAAACTTCATTATTTTGTACTCCCGTACAATTTGCACTATTCTGATAACCACGTTCACGCACACACAAACTTTATTTGTTGGCACTTGATAAATCTGCATACATGTAGTGTTTCTGCAAACCGTGAATTAGAATCTATATCTTTCATACACTTGTTCCATTCGCAGCTTTATTAGAGTAGTTATATAATATGACAAAAACAGGTTCTTGTAAGAAAAGCATTTCATTAATCGTGTTTCAAGAAGGAATACAAAGGAACAGCTATAAATGTTTGCGCTTTCTAAACAAAATAATCATTTTAGTCGTCAATTTAAGTAAGTTTGTCGATGAATTTTCTATCGTGTACTTTGGAAATTCGAAAATCTCCAGTAAGCCGCTTGTGCTATATATTGGGGATTCACAATGAATGCTAATTGCTTTCTTCCCAATAGGTTAGACTTCTCAGACCTGGTCGTTGGTCACATTACTATATTCTGATGCTAGCCTGTAAATATAACCTGCAAATGCGCAAACAAAATACGTATTCTAGACATTCACTGATCTAACGAAAAAACAATTGAATGTGAGATTGTACATTTCCAAAGAATAAGGACCTTGCCGTTGAGGGGAAAAAAATCACATATCAATAATCACCTATCATCAGAAGAGAAGATTTGATCCTGCGTCATCTGTGGCATTTTCTTTAAAACGTGATGCAATCTTTTTGAACCCCAAATAAATTCCCACTGCTCCAAGGCAACTCACGTTTTCTGTGTTTTCACCCAGCGCATTCGGTTAAAATTATATTATCTTTAAATATTGTACATATTATATATGAGCATTATATATACTTAAATTGAATGAATTTCAATTTATACTTCACGTGCTACTGGAACTGCCATTTTGGTCATATAAACGTTCTATCACATTTGACAGCAACTGAACGAGAACTAAAAGTCGGAGGCAATCAATTTTAAAGATAATGATAGTCAGTAATGAAACAGTCCCAAGACATGAGGCAGCAAAATACTCCGTCGTAATTCATTCACCATCATATTACGTTTCAGTGATTCAAACTTAGGATTGATACTCGTGCCACTTGTGTCATCCCTTTAGTTTAACGATGTACCTTAGTTTGCTTTCTCCTTTTATGCTCGAATTATTTTCGTCAGAGATTGCACTACTTTTATGACGGCAAAAGTATCTTCGCATACGAAGAATTTTACTGCCAGATAACAGCTGTCGGAGTTGCAAAAAATAAAACAACTTCTCAGGCAAAATCTACATCTGTTACCAATATTCTTCGAATGTTTCACTTCCACGATACTGAGGACATTATTTGATTTATATGTGACAGTTTTTGTTTTCCGATTGTCAAACGCATACTATGTGACGGTATGGCCTTCAAAACACTGAAAGTATCCCAAAAATTGAGTTTCACGAATTACTCCCATGCGTCCTGCGGCAACTTCAAGTCCATTACTTTTGGTGATCACGTGATCAGATGTCTTGTTCGTGCTATAGTTTCTGTCTAATGTTCTTAAGTAACAGCGTGTAGCATCATATGCAATACTATGGGTGCGCCAAACCTGCTGTTTGTGTTGATTTCTGTATAGAGATTGTTAAAGCGGCTAGAAGAGATTTGCCGCATTATGCAACACTGGGTGTCATTTCCTATGCCAGATCAGTATGGCACTAAGCTCTGTCTTTTGTATTATTTCGACATAATATGAACTGGGAAGCATTTCACAGCTCACGGATACAAACCAAAATGTGGGTAAACAAATAACATTATGGTAAAAAATGAAGATCACGTGTCATTGTTATGAGAATAAATGAAAACGCGTGCAGGCCTGGCTGTTGCTACTAGCGGTCTAAGTCTGCCCTCTCAGATTCACGCGTTTACTCCTGATCTGAACAGTGATCGATTGTTGCAACCCGTGATAAAATGTAAAAAAATCACACAGAAATATTCCTTCTTCATTTTTATAAAAATATTCTTTGCATTGCAAACAGACGGTAAGTTTAAAAGTTGTCTTCAGTATATGTTGTAACAGCTGAATTATGTCAACAAGAAGCAAATGTACGGGTCAGGCTTTAATGGAACTCCCTACTACGTTACAGCTCTGTTGCCAACTCAAAGTATAAACGACTAAAATTCAGTACAACTGTTGGTAAAATCAGTTATTATTTCGTAGTAGAGGTCACATACTTCAAATGTACTTGGCTTCAAGTTAATTTACAAATAAGGGAAGTTACTGTTAGGTTTCAAACATAAAAATGCGTTAATTTTATTCCTATGTAAACGACCGTAATTGGGGTGGGCATCACACATTTAACGCTATTCTTAAGGAGGATTTGGGAGGGCAAATATAACTCAGTGCTGGACGTTGTCGGAAGAAAAATTGTCGTTATGCTACGCATCATTAAGCAAAAATGATATATATATTCTGTGCCACTTTTGTAAAGAATGGGTAGATGCTGGATTTGCTATCGAATGTTGTCAGTGGTGAATCCGTGTCAGTGAAACCTGTAGAATTGGTTGTATTCACAAGCAGCAGTACAATGTGAAAGATGTTGCGTGCTGTAAATCTCTTGCCCGAAAACGTAACGGATACTTTTATAGAGATTGTTGAATTGGGAGCCCCGGAGTTGTATACATCACTACTGCTGACATAATAAAGCGTGCTGTCATTTGATATGTTGCTATCATCATACATGTTGCATTTTTGTAAGTTTTGTTGAGTACAATTTTGTGAACTGAATATTGGCTATGGTGTGGTGTTTTAGTTTGACCAACACACGAGCGATTAAATAGAAAACGCGAAGTGTCAATCATGTTCATCGAACTGACGGTACATTTCTTCACTAAACTAAGCCCTACCTGGAATGCCTTATACACTTTGCCTAACACCAGCGTGATGAAACTAAAATTTAAAACGCCATTTTTCATTGAGCGTTTCTTCATCAGTACAAGTAGGCAAACTGTTTGTCACGGAAGGCTTCGCGCAAAGTAGTGTTTAAAAGTTTGTGATATAAATAAATGTTGATTACTTTGTAGTGCCAAAATGAATGAAATCAGTTTGAATTATTTTGAACAATATTGATATTTTCTAACACACATTTATTTCTTTCCAGCTGCTGAGGGTAATTTACTTGGGCTGGTTTTTTAAGTTTGTCACATTAATCAATAATTATAAGATTAATTAGTGTTTACTGCCGCCTTTTGTCCTTTTGACGGAGATATTTCACAAAAGCACAACTCATTTTCAACAAACATTTAATTTGAAAGAACGACGACTTTCATTTTGTGTAAACGGTTCTAACGTTACGTTTGTTCAGTTGATCTCATTCTTAGAAGATCGGTGAAATAGTATTCCTCGAAACTTTTCCGAAGTTCTTGAACATGTCTAATTCGGTTCGATTAATCAATACTCCGCAGGGCAATACAAGGGTGAGCTGTTGCTGTTTGTGCCTCAATGTAATGTAGATGCTGAAGTTTTTCCACGCTATCATGACAGTCTGTTTTGTTTTAGATTTTCCTAGGAATGTAACAAAATGTGGATGTGAAAACATTTTCTGCCAATGTCAGTTCATTCGTAAAGTTACATTAGCGAATACTTAATGTGAACGTTTGCGGGTGGTCAGTAATCTGTGACGACATTTGTTCGAAGTATTGGGCAGCTACGAGAGCTAGACTCTAGTATGACGGAAGAGACCGGCTGCAAAGTCTGTCCATTTATATAACCTATAATTTAGAATTATTTGTATACTACTAACCTCAGCTAGGTTTTGTGTTATTTGAAGAAAGCAAGAATAAATCTGAAACGCTACGTGATGTACATTTGCTAGTATTACCTAGTGTTGTGACTCTGCGAACCCAATATTGAAACCACTTCGAGCAAACATTCTTAACACAAGATCGAATCAAATGGTTATTACGTATCACAGTAGTTACTCACAAGCTGCCTAGTAGAACAAATTCTCAGACACACACTGAGTGCTGAATGTTTTCTTTCAAAAAGTAAGTAGAAATGTCCAGAGTAATAGCTGAAAAAGTATTTCACATAAATGGGACGCCATTTGCAAGCTATTGCAACTCTTCTATCACCTCAGATGTTTCGATTTGCTTCCTTTGAGTTTTACTCTCGCTACAGCTCGCCAGCTGTGCATGTCTTTGCCGCGGCCAGGATCAGAACTATAAATACGCCCTTACGAAAAATTAATGTGAGCCAATGTGTATCAGCCTTCTCACGATATGCAGGCGTGATTGATCATTTGTAGAGTCTCATTTCTGTCCACCTGTGGGCAATGTAGGGACACTTCGTTTACACCCCATTCGGGATCAGTGATGCAGTGTTGTAAACCGTCGCTTTGTGTACTGGGGACGAGAGTTTTAATCCAGACCCTGGCAACGGCATGCAACGTTGAAAGTGGAATATCATGCTGTTTAACAGAAGGGACTGCCAGGAAAGTCTACATAAACGCAAAAGCATGAAACAGTTGTGAGTGACAATCAAAGTATGTTTATCAAAATCCGTTACTACTGATCACCAGACAACAAAAAGCTCGCATCAACAATTTTGTTCTGTAGCACATTCAAAAACCAATTTTACGAAACTTTATTTCACCTGTTTTCTAAAGTGTATATTAAAACGATACTATAAAATTCGTATACGTGTTGAATTTTACAATCGACAAATGTAACCGGTCATTATACCTCAATTTATTTTTCAGAAGCTAAGGGTGTGTTGTCCTGCTGTGGTTGGTAGATATCTTCGTTTTACTTAGCGTGCTACAATCCAAAATACAAATCTATGAATTATTTAGATAGCTATCATTTACATGAACATTTTTCATTTTGACACGTGGGCAAATTAACCTGTATTCATTGCCGTTAGGTCAAGTGGTCCTCTTATTGTACGCTTTGTTTTATTTATAGTTGACGTATGTCCAGAGTCAAATTTCTAATACCCTTTTCGTGTTACCAATCTACATAATTGCTACCGTATACTGACATTTTCAGATCTCGTTTTAAGTGAGCAAAAGTACCTGTTATCAAACTGTAATTACTTCAACGTTACTTTTTATACACTACAGTCAACAAGGTCGTATTTAATTACTTGTAACCGAGCGGACTGGATTGGGCTGACTGTTGTAATCAAGATTCCGTGACCGTCCATTTGGTTGATAACAGCAGTAAAAACCCACCGTGTTTCCTCACTTGCCAACACTATTTTCTGTTGAAGAACTCAATAGCTTATCAACGATTCATATGCGTGCATTCGTCAACGATAATCTTGTAACATACAGTTTTGTTGCCAACGTTGATACAACTTTCTTCCATATGTGATTTTCATTATAATTTCACAGGTTTGAGCTTCTAGCTGTGATATTTTGGGAAAACCCCTAACTTGACGGGAGCACGAATAACTAATGAACAGAAATAGGTTCCCAGGTTTTAAGCTTAATTTCTCAGTTTTTTACTTCAGTCAGCTAAAAAACGTATGCAATAGGGATGGATGAAAACCATGCAGTTCTGTCATATTCATCTATGGTATTCATTTGGCGAGTGTTAATAAATATGATAATGACTAGACAATCAAAAGCAAGACCAAATACCCGTTTCCCGTAAACCAGCCCAATCACAAAAAATCTGTCACCAGCAACACTGTCGCTTTCAGTAACGTTCTACGCAAAAAATTTATGTGCATAAAATCAAATTATTCTATCACATATCACGTACTAAATGACTTGGTAGCACCTGACACAAGCCATGAATATCTCAGCTGAATATAACTTCCACTAGTAAACTTCAGAAGCTATGTAACAATGTGCCTCGCGAAATATGGCAGTGACGGGCTCGATAGTTGTCTGAAAACTGCTGCCAATGTCCCACGTATCCTGAACCACGAAGCAAGGTCACCATTCCAGTGACCGTCATCAGCACGTATGATGAAAGCATACCTGGTAAATAATCAGCTAGTCGTTAACGAAAGGGAGCTCACTCAAACTAAAGTCTATCGGATTTATAATTCAGGGTTTCTGGTTAGCCAGTGTGACGTAATGCGACGTTCAAAATTGTTTACTGTAAACATACTGCCGTGAAATCGATTCGGCTTTACTGTGGATTATTTAAAACTTTACGGAGGAAGTAAATTTCATTTTGCAATCCGTCTAATCCAGTTACACATCTGGATCAACATGACACGTGAATAGTCATGTATGGCTCTCTGAAGTTTACTCTATGCAGTTTATTCTACTGTGAATGAAGTGACTGCGCTATGTTTATTCAGAGTAACCAGAAACTTTGCTGAAACGTTAAAATTCAATATTCCGAAATCGGTCTGAGAAAACAAATTTCAGTTTGAACTTTGTTGACCATATCATCCAATAGTATGCATGTCCAATTTAATTAACTTAATTTTGGTTGAACTAGTAATTGACTAGAATTGTGAAATAATTGGTTAGTTTATTAGTTTGGATGATAATATACACAGTTTGACATCGTTTTCAGAACTTGGCAGCAATAGTAAGATTGATTTGATATTTGAGTGTTGACTGTTGTTCCGATATGATTACACTGTTAGGAGTTACAGAAATACTTCAGCTAGTTATATTTCAGCCGATAGTAACACCTTTGCTCCTTTGTGAAATCGGCTGCGCTTACCAGCAGAAAAAAAGTAAAATGCGATGCATTCATTATCAATGTGAATAAGTAGGTCACTATGTATGATTGCAATATAATCTTTATGTCTTCTGAAAGTGTCTGAGACCGCCGTAATAACCGAAGTTGGACGTAACTTTTGTGTTATCTGAAGTCTACCTGAAATTAACAATATCCACTAGACTTTCATTACCAAGAATATCCGTTCAATTGCGATTCATGCCTACTTGATTGGGTCAGTTTTGGTTAACAGTTTGTTGTTCAGTCAATCAGTGGCCAATGAACAACCAATAGAATGGTTAATATGTAATGTTTCAGAACCGGCCGACAGATGATGTAATTGAATTAGGTGCGCAGACGTTGCTACGTATAAACTCATTTATTTGATCGGATTAGCTCTTACTGTCTTACGTGGACGATGTATATAAAATCACAGCATGACTACGCTCTGGTGTTTGCTGCTATAAATCAGCGTGATTTTCATGACCATACGATAACTTTTGTTCAGCGGCCGCTTATCACACCCGTGTGTCTCATTCTTCATCATCACCAACATAGGCATAGGCAGCAATATGTCATTGGTTTAAACTGAAGTTAAACTGCTACGCAACTACGAAGAAAAAGGGGACACCCAACACTAGAAGAAGTGACAAAAAACGGGAATGAACCTAACTACATGACAATTATATCTACGTCTGCATTCAAACGATCAACATCTGCACCATGCAAACGATCTACCAAGGTGGCGGTTCCATTCCTGTCAGATTCAGAATAGCCTCCGTCTTACTTTCAAGTGTCTGTTGTGATTCTACAGAGTTTGATAGTCTGATTGCACTGAGAACACTTCTGATGTACTCTCCAGCAACAAGTTACGAGCATGCCACTATCAAACTGCTGCTGACAGGTATTTTCATCTCCATTTGTCTGAGCATAGCGTTCAACCTAACCACTTCAACATTTGAATTATCTCGTCAAACAACCATCTGTAGATTAGCTGTCACCCTTAGTTCCCCCCAGCTGATAACAATCCTGCGACTATTACACGTAACACGTGAGCCAGAGTAGGAGATAGAACTAACGTTTTTAGCTCGCCTGATTGGATTCAGCTGTATATACAGAATAAGTTGATTTCTGAATTGGTTGGATACAGTCACAAGTTGAGAAAATGGCAATCACTGTTAAGTATTGTGCGGTATATCATGAAGACATTGAGCAACGCTTAATGATAAACTAACGACAAGTCGAAACAAGTTTGGATCATACTGCCGCGGTACTATATTGTGGCATCCGTATCTGTCGTTTTCCGCTCGTCACCTGTCTAGCCGTGCACCCGTGCGTGTCCCATTCTCCCTCACCTAGGTCCCAAATGAACCAATCGTGTTTCCCGCACAATCGATTGGGTGACTGCTAGTGTTTTCTGTCTCATTAATATAATTCATATTCTCGAGTTCGATAAAGCTACGCGCTATTGTCGTCACGTGTTTTCATTCTGCTCTGGGCTGACTGCGTGTTAGAGCTCGCAGTTTAGCGTGTGTTCTAGATTGTAACCCTACTGAGTAAATTGACAAATTGGAAAAAAGACAAGGTCAGCAGATTTGGTCGACAAATCTTTCCTAGAAGTGGAGTAATATTTGGTGTTGTACAGAATACAGTTACATAATTCTCACAGGTCATGACATCCTGAGTGGACTGAATGTTAAAGACAACAACAATGGGCTATGCGCCAAAACGCGTGTGCTAAACGCATCACTCGAGCAAATGATGATAGGCAAATGGTATTTGACATAAACATCAGATTAAAATTATAAAAAGGAAGCATCTGGATCAAAGTCCCCCATTAATGTCGAAAATAAAAGATCTACAGTATAGACGACTAAGTGCTTGAAAGGAAGTGAGTAAGGTCGGTTCTCTACATGTTAGAGAATAACCGATCAATACAGCGCAACCGGTGCACAACGTATGGAATTTACCATTTTCATATGGTCGACGTCATTTCTTTCCGGGTTTTCCTTGAGCGGTTTTTGTATTAAGTGTTCAGTAATTTTTGATATTTCATAGTTGACGTTGTTTTCGTTTATTAGCATATAAAGTCGTCAGCGTCCGGAAAAGCCATGAATGTCCGAGTGAAACAAGCAATGTTTTAATGGTAGTCACAATCGCAGCGTTTTGTCTTTGAAGCCAGGATGACAATTTCGTCAACTGACGTGACAACAGTATTCCGTCGGTGCAACCTGGCATCGAACCTGTGCACCTTCTTTCACATATTCGGCCATATTAATAAGACAGTTCCCGTGGTTTATTCTTCCAACACACTCTGACAGTTCGAAGTTGAATCAACCCATTTTATGCCACTGTCGGGAAAACGTTCTGCTAGGTTGATGTCAGTGCTGTTACGATTTTGTGAAAGTAACCTAATTTTATGCAAATAGTGTACCACCTATCCACGACAATTATACATTAACTACTGACTTTTAAACTGTCCCACACAGTCCCTCCAGGTAAGTATCGTTTGCTCCCTATAGAGTGTGAGCATATTTTTCATCTGCTCACAGTAACAAGCTCTATCGCACTCATAATGCTTTTGCAAACACTAAACTGCCGCAACACTTCCGCACCTCTACTTGAAAAAGTCTATCGAGTGAGACAGTTTGTGGAATATCAAATTACTAGACCAGTTTATTTCATATGCAGATATCATGGTCTTCCGCTTCCGTGCGAAAATCAAGATAGCTGAGTTCAAACCACACCCGAATTTTCATGCATTGCAGAAACGCCAGTTATCCAAGGCAGTAAGTTCCAGTCCTGGTCTATACAATGAAACAACAGTTACGTTCAATCAGGCCAGTACGTCTAGAAGGCAGCATAGTACTTTGCGCGGTTTCCGAATTGATCACAAAAATACTATTCGAGGTTAGATTTCAAGTTGCCGACAAAGGTATATTAGTTGGATATTCGTAGCTCAGCAACTGCGTGGACTTATAAACATTGGGCAATGACATAAACAGACGAATTGCAACGGTAGATCTGTGGATCAGTTTTGTCAGAACATGCTTGCTGGCTTGCACATGCACACAAAACTTTTCCATGCCCGTGGAGATATGCTCCGAAATCTTAGATACCTGCATTTACTCCGTGATGCCAGAGCAGACGGTTTAGCGATTATCGCGTTTGACCCTCACACCCAAACGTAACTTTTACTAACTCTTTCAAATCTGTAATCTCCTGCACGGCAGCGCACAGATTTTAACCAGGGGAATAGTTGCTACAGTCATAGGTTGAACACGTCATAATAATACCACGTCTAGTTGACTACATCCTAGTGGATTAACAACAATGTTAAGTATGGCTTTGAATTACATACTCGGTAATAATCTTGTTTGAATAGATGACTAGCACACGAAATAAATATTCGTACATGGTGATTTTTGAAAGAAAATTTGGATTACACCTTAGTCGTGTTGTAAAGCTCTTTTGTGTGTGGCTGTAAGTGTGAACTTATTCCGCTTTTGTTTGAAATAAGCTCACTTGAAGAACGGCTATTAGGAGTTCATGATAGTTAACGTCGGGAACACCTATGGGAACGTTATTCGTGACTCTGTAACAATGGTCTTGAAAGTGTTACTTTAGATAAATTTCTACAGTTGCAAAGCCGATTATTTGTCGGCAACTTTCAACCAGCTTTGATTTGTTCGTCTTTTTCTAATGAAAGCAGTTCTACTGAAGATACCTGGTTTCTATGCAAATAAATGACATCTTGTTATATGAATAACCCTATGTATATGAGTAAGCTGAATTGTTGAATCAACTGGAGTGTTTCAGGCCTGCATTTTCCAGTACCCACCGCATATGTGGAATAACATACGCAAAGCTGCAAGTTGATGGAAAAATCATTTTACTCAAGATATCAGAGGCCAGACTATATGGAGGTGGGCAATAGTTAGCGTCATTAAACTGAAAACGTTGGACATGTCATGAGTGAACAGACATTTTCAAGCCAGCTTGTTATGCTCAACGCTCCAGAGTGACAGCGAGCACCTATTCGAGTAAACTAGGGTTTACACCAACGGTTCGGAAACGTGGCCTGTTCGTAAGGACGGTATCAACAGGCTTGCTGTATCTGGCCATCGCTGTCTTCACCAAATAGGCCACATTAAATGAACTGATCGTGTGGGCAACTGGGGTGTTTGCCGGCGCGTATTCCGGGACACCGGGGATGCGCGGTCAATCGGTCAAGTTATCACAGTGCATAGCTTGCTATGGTTGGGTCAATTCCTCCGTATGTCATCTGATAGTTTGCCGTACCAGGCATTCTATACTGAGACCACCAGCAGTTGAACAAAACCGCACGGTGGTCAAGCAACAACGTGGTCACGAAATATGAAGACTGACTGTACCCCCGAATGAAGTGGATAAGTGTTGCTTGCCTGATTGAGGGCCTTAGTGATCACTCGAATCGAGATGGCGGCGTGTCGCAAACAATGGCGTACTTGCATCCATATCATTTCTAGTTATTCCGCTTAGACCTCCCTTATTAATCCTCAACATTCTTAGTAGCATTTTCTTCTAGGATGTTTCACGTCACTGGTGAGGTGAGCGGCAGATCGGACTACGTTCTATTTTGATCAGGGTCATTGCTGCTATGATGACGGTGATGATGACACCACCGTGAGCAAAAGTACAAAAATAACACTCTACCACATTGGGCATCGGGGAGAAAATAAGAACATTGACTTTCACGTTCACACGTACCATGTGTAGAATTATGATTGACTGTTATGTCAGCATGTGTGAGTTACATGTCGGCAGGTTGAGAAGGTAAACAGATGAAAAACCGAAGGTGATTCAAATTATCACACATGAACTACCTTTTGCCTGAGGTGTGCTACAATCAGGTAGCTCACAACTCACTCGAGAACTCCTCGTCACGGTACTAAGGACATAGCGCAAGTACAATGTTCGTCAATTTATCATTTCTTCTCACGTTTTTGGCTACACAGTTATAGCACGCCTAGAGTTGTACTGACATACCAATGTTCAGTACTGAACAAAATGTGGAACCAGGATGTTATGTATATTTGAGCTAGTGACAATGAAACGAATAAAATACTCCTCCACATCTCATCATCATTGACCAACACATCCTTATATTTAACACCAACACTAAGCTCATCTCTGCTCTGAAATTCAACCAACAGAAGTATGTAGCTCATCCTGTCAAAAGTCACCGTATGAAAATTATCACACCTAGGTCATATCCCGCTCATAAATGTTTCGGGGACTCCACACGTGTGCACTGTTTTTGTGTGAAAACGTCCCAATAATAACCGCAGACCTTTAGCAAGTGAGTTGAGTAAGCAAGTTGTGTTACCCCGTATAGTACAGCAGCCCTCCCATAGAACAGTCGGCTAGCGGGTCGGGGGTACAGTATCTTTGGTGATGTATTTCTAGGATATGAACAACCTTGCTAATACTCTGCCTGGTGTTATCTACCATTGAATCTCTATCCTGTAGTTTTGTGAATTTTGATGCTACCACTTCTGTGGACATGATATTCCATAAAGTTATACATGAAATTTTTGTACACATTGCATTGTCCTCATTGGACTATTAACTTCTGCCATCAACACGATCAGCGGTTCGGTTCATGGGCTCAATATCACTAATTATGTCCTCCCAGTTATCGGCTGACTTGTCAAGTACTGCAAGTACTGCAATCTTGTCAAGCGTTTTCTCTCACAATAGCCGCAAAAGCGTCAACAAACGAGCAAATGCAATTTTACTGGAAGAAACTATCAACGGCTTTCTACTTTGCTGGCACTTCATAAAAATATCTGATCGTGGATAAGATATGGTTTCATGAAAATTATTTACTCAAGTCACATAAGCTAACTCACAGAAGTATCTGGTTTTAACACTATTTATCCAACGATATAAACCAATGTTGTTTGTGGAATGCTGCATACTTCTGGTGATATGCAGGTTCTAGACTTATGTTGCACATCATTCGGCCCTCATTAAGTTCATCAGTGCTTTTGTTTTTTTCAGGCTAAAATGTTTATGGTGCATAATTCAGCTAGAGCTAAAAAATTTCAGAAAGCGTGCACGCAAAACTGCCTCAGATGGAGTTGAGTATCTTTTAAGCACACTGTGATAAACTAAATAAACTGTCTTAATTTGGGCATCAATAAAATAGATTTTACGACGTGTTATCTTACTTGTTTATTCAAGCACAGTTATGGCGCGCAAATTAACCAATCTTCTCTATTGCGTTGCTGCTCAATTATGCCGTTATTCTCCCTATTTTTGGAACTTCTCGTTCGCTCTCCGTCCACATATCTATCCAGCTTTGTGATGAACAGCTCAGAAATTGATATTAAGTTCATGAGAACTGCGTTTTGTTCCAGTCATTTATAATGGTTTCGTGAATTTACGGGAACATTTTAGCTCAATGTTGTTTGTTGATAACTGCTGCGATATTTGGCCAATAAGCAGATTGTACGTGAAATGTTGAACCGCTACAAGGGGGAAAATCAAGATGAGTGCAAGCGTAAGCTTAACAGTTCACCGTCTTCGGGCAGCCTTATTGAGATTTGGTTAAACACTTGCGTCACTCTCAATATGATTTCTTCCGAATATTAAACGCAGATGTTACTGTTAATGAAATCGTCCACGTAGTTGAAGTTGTGTGATTTGCCAATCCCTATTAAACGCCCTATTAATAAATGTCGGTAAATGATTTGTGATGTTCCCTAATATAACACCAACCCTGAAAGTTCACTATAGAGGTTGCGTTAATTTTAATTTTTGGCTATCTTCTTTCATCCAACTGCTAAATTCTTGTCTCCAACGCCATTCTAACGATAACACTGATTGTGCCATTAATTTATACTTGCAACTTAATTCATAGTGTGCGACGTCTTGGAAGAGGGTGAGCAAGCAACCGAAAATATGGACTAGGTATTCGTATATTCTGAAGTAGGACTTCATGTGCTATCTACTCACTTTTGACGTGGTTACTCTCTTGTGATATTGTAAACGTCTTGCTAAAAATGTCAACCATTTCGACAGTACAATGTAATAAGTCAAAACCAAACGGAACATGTGATAACTGTTATGCATATGGAACACGAATGTCCACGTCGGTCAACTCGCAGCTTCCAAACGACAAAACGTGATGGTTAATACGAAAACGTTCCATCAAGCCTGTAAATTTCTCACTTTGTTTTTGATGTTGCTCAAAAATGTGAGCAGACACCGTTGTTGCGTACAGAGCAATTAGAATTCCACCGTTGTCAAACTACATCTAATAGTGTTGCTTAGAAATTGCAGACAAGATTGTCATCATGCACTATGTAGTTTTTGGTTCAAGACCGACCATCATGCATCTCCTATGCTGACCAGTTCAACAAGAGTGTAGTCAGCTTCGTTTACATTCAAGCTAAACAGTGCTGTCGTAGGAGTGGTGTCATATGTTTATAATGAGAATCACACATTGTTCACCCAGTTGATGGTGGAACGGTTCTCTGTGGGGAAAAATATTACTAATCAGCTAAAACAACGGGACCTCTTTACGCGTGAACTAAGTTTCCAACAATATTCATTATAAACCCGCTCGAGAACAAGCATAGTTCAGGTTTTACGCAGACTATATTTCACGGATGACACAGACTCTGTACGTATTTTTCAAATTCACTGCGCAGTTGTGACAAATAACTCCAAATACCTTGGTGGATATGCCACCTATGGATCCATTTGTTCATATAATCTGTGAACAATGCTAAGAACGAAAAGCATTTTTTTTTAAACAAAGCAAATTTGCTAGACCGTTCGTCATTAAGCATGCGCACTGCGTAGCACTTCATCCGGTATTTGTAATTGTTTGGCTAACGTTAATTCTAAAGTCAAGTGTTTCCACTTTTCTTCAAAAGTCTGATAAGCTGTGCTGTTCCAAATATGGTGTAATCCACAAAAGTGACACATAATCTACGTCCGTTTTTTCATAAATAAAAATTGCTTAGCTAAAAACAAAATTTCCATTAGTAAGTTTCTTTTTCCTCCAAAGATTTAACTTAATTTTGTCATGGCAAATGTTGACCAGTCACCCTGTGGGGAACGTTTTTGGCTTTTATGGTGAAATGACATTGCTGTGGTGATAGCTTCTATTCTTGCTAAAAACAAATGACCGCCAGATCCACTTCGAAAGTTACAAATATAAAAGAAAGTAGTTCAATAACTTGAATATTTTATCGCGGTAATCGAAATGTTTCCATGCGTTTTGATTAACCCGACATACGACTTGATTGCAAGCTGACTGGCAAGTATTGTTAGGAATGATATTTTACATGTACACTAACGGCGAAACGGCTGCTCATTGTGAAGGTGAGAAACTACGATCATGCACGTCTTTTGGCAACAGTAAAGAAAAAGCAATAACTTTTTATCGTGGATGACTCGCCATGCATATTAATCTCACCACACGAGTGAAAAAAGATAATTGTACATCTTTCCAACTAAATTCTGAAGCAGATGAAATGGCCAGTGAAATAAAGAAAAAACAGACCACAATACTGAATAGACAATGTGTTGTAAACAACTTAGTCAGCAACTCAACGTGTTACTATTTTTATGCGTAAATTAGGTTTTCTGCACATTGTTGGCAATTGCCTATTGATTTCATCAATTAACAACGTCATCTGATTAATGTTCTTTTGTCTGAATTTGAGAAAACTTACTATTTTTGCAAGCAAATCCTAACTTTGGGAGCAGTAAGTTCTATTAGATTAATGCAGTGCACTGCGGAACAAGTGATACTCATAAATAAACCAACGTACTCATCTACTCAAGTTAATAGCTATCACAACTATGCGTGACCAGCAAGTTCCAGCAAGTGATGTGACACCACCGTAAAAATCTTCACACCGTATTGCGACCTTTGCCATCTCTGCTTATTGTTTTTTATTTGCTTGAGATTGACAACTGTGAAAAGACAGAAACTGACGTACGATAACACTTCCGACCGTCACTTAGTAACTATTGCCATTAGCCTGTGACGGAATATATATGAGTAAAATACAAAATGAATAAGACTGGTGGGACGCACGTTTAGTAAACCACTAGTTTCAAAATAAGTTACTGTTTCGTATAACAATTTAATGGCTTGAAGGAAGCAAACTGTTACCATCTTGCAAGACGCAAATATTAGTGTATCATATTTTAAGTCTGTATGAACTATGAAACCAATCTGAATACATATGGTAAGTATAAGTCCGATAATTGACTAAGCGAAGTTTGTGTACAGCCCATGTTAAAATGATTTGAGGTGTATTCAACCGTTGAATGCATAAAGGCGTAGGACACTGTATCACACATTGATTATGTCAACACGCACTATAACTCACTGTGCCAAATTCGCTAATAACACTCTACAACAAACATATGTGAAAGTAACGAACCAACACATTTCATAACACTTTTAGTGATCCAGACTGCTCAGTGACACACAGACTGCAAACCACTAACAGATTTTACTGCGAGTATTCCAACATATATAAACCGTGGGACATTCGATTTGTGCAACCAGTTGGTAGCTTCTGACAGTTCGTTCCGTTTCCGGCTGAACAGGGGAATCTGCCTTAACGTATATTTTCATGATTTTGTAGCAATCGGTGGAAAACGCTTCGTTAGTTGAGCAAACCCTAACACTTCATCAAATATCATAAACGAATGGAGATCCCAAAATCATCTTCTCCATGCTTAAATTTGAATAATCAGACGTTCGCCGAAGTGCGCCAGTTAGAAAGATAGCTTACACAAATTCTACTGATAATCAATCCAACCCCTAAAACACACTATTCACATACGCTGTGCAGAAAATGCAGATAAAACTATTATATCTGCTCACATTCAAGAATCACAGGTCTCTAACTTGTTATGATTTTGTATCCTACGCTTCGGCAAAATGGTATTTAAAAAATGTTTTCTCTGGACAACGTCGTCAGTTCTGAAGGAGTTGCAACTACTGTCCCAAAATAGTGTGACAGCTGAGTACAACAATAAATTTATTAAAATATTTCACCGACTGCTGGGTATCTGGTTACTGGTCGTAACCGAGTGTTCTAGGACACTGGCCGTTCCGTTACATATCGGTAAAACTATTACTTGTAAATGATTATCACCTAAATTTCTACATTTTCTGCAAAAATATACGGGGGAAGAACAAGTATTGAGTAACTGTGTAAAGTAATAAATTACCATGAATCTAACTATCATGTTTATTTATTGAGGAGTAACGGTTTATTGCTAATGAATGTTAGCACACCAAATGCGAACTGTTCAAGTCTACCGTCGATCTTTATCACTGAGCCCGGTAACAAACAATAAATGAAAGCGGCGCAGATGATAGAAGCAAGTTGATGTGGTGAAACAAAATATTATCTCGTACATTCGTCCTTCTGAAGGTATTGCTTCAGTGATTACGTCATTAGTAGGGACAGAGTGGCGTCTGATCAGCAGCCCCATTACTTCAACCGGATGGAACTTTGCAAATGTAGAACACGAATGATCCCGCCTAACGGTCATTTCAAAACGTTATTCACGATTATAATTCGGTTGCATGATGTGATACATGGCAAGTGGTCTTGGGTATGTCCACGGCCGACCAAAGTAAAATAGCTGAATATTGAGTACTGCTTGCAGCAAATCCCTTGTCAGAATACACAGTAACTTGGGAACGTCGATTAAACCGATGGTGATTCACTCTACAGTAGATTGTACACTGTTCTCTGTAATCATGCATTCAGAAATAACGTCCATAGCTAATGTGCTACCGATTGTTAGGTTACGTACATGAGTGCTAGCATGGTGTTTTCATTTGTTCAACGTTATATTCAGTATCAAAAACAACGGCTCCCAGTGTTCTTTGCTTACGAAACAGACCTTTTTGGGATTGTGTGTAGCATTCAACAGGAAATATTATTAACTATCAAATTTCGAAATGCTTCGTAAAAGATCACTCGGGCAGAAGCATATATATGTTGTTTAATAATATGAGGCATGCTAAGTTACATTATTTTATCCCTGAAAGAAACATCGGTTGCATTGTTGAGTAAGTAATTTGAAAAGGCAGAGGATCATTTGTTGACTTCTCTTGGGGCCATGATTAAACGAAAGTTTTGGTCAATAAAGATGTATTGCCAATGTTTTTATTCTATTTGTTGTGCAAGCTATATGGTAGTGAGCTGCTTAAGTTCGCCGCAAAAATGGTATAAACCTTATTATAAGAAACGTTGAGACACGTCACATCGGTCAACGGGAAGTAACTTCGTGTTTATACTTGTTTTAACGAGTTACGTTTTGCCCAATATTCCTACAGTTTATTGAACTTACACAAAAAATCTCAGTAGGCATGGCTGACAGTTGTATAACGATCAATTTTGGGACTAATTGAAACGCATTAGAACTATCAACAGTGTAACACCATGACCATTCATAGCATTCCAAAAAGAGGCAGATCGTGAAAAATAATATCTTCTTGTTGGAAGAAAACAAAGATCACGGTCATGTCAGTGGTAAATTAAAGAGAGCAAGGTGTAGGAAACATAATGACGAATAACAAATCCCCGACTGATCACTGGTAATCAAATCGACCGTCAGAAAGGAAATAGCCCGTCAGAGGTCAATCGCACGGTAACAAAATCGATCTCAGATTTATTGTTAATTCTATCGTGCAACAAAAACGTTATAAATATTGACACATATATACATATATATAACTGGTAAGGTCAACAGGATGAAAATGATACAACGAGAAACTCCGCATGTGTGCACAAAATGTGGAATTCCGTATTCACGAACACAATATGTGCTGCAAACTCAAAGACAATTCGCCACTTTGCTACACAACATCACGTCTAATGTTCAACAGATTTCACTCATCATTTCTTTTTCGAAAGGTCTAAGATATCTTCACATTCTACTTTACTATGTCAGCTGAGCTTCTAGTGCTCGTGTGTTCACTTAGTGACTGCCATTTTAATCAGTTATTTTGTTCCTTTTATTGTCAAAACATAGTATACTTTCGCAACATATGTGAGACACCTCTCACACTGTGGTGGTGTTTTGGGTAGGAGACTATGGTCCCAAAAACTGTCTTCCCATTGCAATGTGTGAAAGCTTTGCTGCTAGCTCCTTATCTGAAACAACTCACCCACACCAGCTGGATCTCTTTAGGCTCATTTTTGTATCTTTTACTGGATACCGGTATGAACCTGTATTTTAATTGCCCCTCCATGTATTTTTCTCACCCGAATATGTTGTGAAACCATATCGGTTGCGGTTATACATTAGTGTCTCCATAAAATTGTCGACTATTATTAATATTGTCTGATTCAGGCTTATACATTCAATGATTACTCACTGGATTGATATGTGAATATGTAAAATTAGAAACACCATTTGAAAATGAACGAAAGTAGTTAATCATTTTGACCCGAAATTTTTGAAATGTTTTGCAGCGCTTTGGAATGCTTCGTCAAGTAAGTTTGCCCTATTCCCAAACAAATCACCCGTGTAACTGCTAAACGCATGTAATAAACTTTGTACAACAAGCAAAATGTTCAACAAAGGACATATCTTTCAAATTTGTTGTATTCGTCAAAATATGTGAGAATTTGTCAGTTGTGTACTTTGTTGCAGAATGCAGAAGTTACGTGCAGCGTGAGTTTACGTGACAGCTTATTATGTACCATGTAGTATATAAGTGTGATTATTTTACAATAATGGTAGTTTGAATTTCAACTTTCGATAACTCATTTGCTTGGATTGGGCACTTTTTAACAGTCCATCGTACACATTTATTTTTAGCTTCAGAACTGATTAATTCCTCCACACTTTCAACTATCTGTCCTTCAAGCGACTAGAGTTTGTTCGTAACGTCATCTTCTTCTAGAATGCAACTGAGTTCCGATTATTGCGCCAATGTATTCAAGACACTCAGTATTATCCTATGACCACACAGCAATAGTCACGTTCAATTTGTCGGGCGCAAAATATTACTAAACATTACTTCTAAAATTCCTCCAGTTTCTTCCTTGTCTTTAGAAAAGGAAACATAGCTACATTTATCCTCAATCAAATTCCCCTTAATACCTGCCCAGTAAACACGCCGACTCTGGCCCGGAGTCGGTCCGCCTCTGGCACGAGTTGACAAGGAGTCGGATCCGAGTGGGCGTGCAACAAAATCCAGAGCCGGTCCGACTCTGGCCAGAGTCGGATCGGAGTGGGCCAGAGTGGGATTCTGGTAGGCCAGAGTAGGATCC
>JTDE01002584.1:52996-91657 GCA_014338405.1 Paragonimus skrjabini miyazakii
CCGCTCTGCAGTGGCAGTGGACCAATAATTTAAGAAGTTCAGTGTTACGGGGAATATCGGCTACCTTGGCTGTATTGTAACTTGCAACCCGACCATCATCATGTCGTTCCATGTGGTTAATACACCGAAGAATTAAGTCTCTTATATTGCTACGCCATTTCAGATTGATAGTCTGACACAGATACGAAACCGTTGACGTTGTCATATTCTTAGAAACATCAAAACTGTAATACGCATTATCGACCAGTTCATGCATATGCATCCTCCCCATGTCGATATGTGACAGGAGACCGGTTTGCACCAAAGTTTGAAACTGCCGTATTTGCATATCTCACCGATGCAAATCATGAGGTTTAGCTTGGGCGGATCTCTCAAATAAGGAAAGATCCGGCTTACCACCACTAGCTGGTCAGAAAACGGAGGCTTGCTACTACAGGCAGGTCAATTGGTATTCGAGCACGCAATCCAGTTCTTTCTTCTCAGAAGAAAGGAAAGCAGACCCCACGTGATCACAGGTTACGTCGCTAGCCTCCAGGCGATACCAAGCTTCAACACAACACTCTGCAACCTGAACGTGCGTGGGTCTCTGAATCACTCATCGCCATGACTGATACTACGACGTTCCATTGACTTTGCCTGTCTGTTCGTAATGTTGGAGCCTATCTTTCAAACGACTATCATTCTGCTTTACCTTTTTGTGTTTCCAAAATATGTTTTCAATTTTATTGAACATTGATCAAACTTATCGAGTCATATGTTCGTCATTATTATCTGCTGAGAATCAAAAAACCTTTTGTCATACCACCAGTAGCACTTTAATAAACCGTTATCGAAGGCTTGCCCCATGAAAACAACTGCTAAGCCTAATGTACATGTGAACATCCCACTGCAATATCCACTTCAACCACAGGGCCTGTGAGCTCTTTTAGGTTTGAAATTCACGAACAGTCCGAACAACAGATGCATTGTCGCCAATCAGACTATTCTGACCGGACACGTTTTCTAACCAGTGATATTTTCAGTCTTTACAACCTCCATGACCGCAGATCAACCTTGAACACTGCAATTTTCTCATAGACCGTTAGCATTGATTGCAAGAGTTAACAACTTTTGTTCGCCCACATCGGTTTCCATTAATTAGTTGAATTATGGTATCCACTTTTTATAAATATTGACGGTAATTTTTGAGATTTCCCGTTTTGTTGCATAACATTTTTCGCAAAATCTCTGTGGGTATATTAACTACGCAAGCTTCGTAGAAACCAGTGTTTGACCAGAGTGATCCACCTGCAGTCTACCGAGCTAGGAAGGGCAAGTTTTAAGTCATAATGATTCTTCCGAACAATCAGTTTGTGCTAATTAACTCCCTTTCAATGTCTGATTTTCTACCGTAGACTACCGCAGTCAATTCCTGAATGGTCTAAAAGATGGTTAGTAAAACCTCTCTTATTATTCTTGTTGCGGTTATATGAATAAAAGACAACAAAACAGACATTCTCGTCATTTCAACCTGTTACGATTGAATAAATTTCATTTCGATGTTGATCCCAGTAAACCATTTGAAATAGGTAGTCATGGAAAACCATTATGAATCTGAGTTCCGTAAAACAATTTTCTGATTACTGGTGTTCCTGGATGCCACAGCTAACGAAGATATCAATACTATTACTATCTTCATTAAATAAAGTATAATCGACTAAGTGTGTTTGGGTCGTACAATAACACTGCAATTCATGAATCTCACGGAGACGTTGCTGAATGGTCACAATTGGTACCAGTTAATAAAAACCAGGAATTCACTTACTTGCTTTATTCGAATAGAAGGAACGGGTTCAGACGTCGGACTGAATAGTAGACACGCTGTAATTTCTGTCAGCATGATCGACATAAATGTCCATGGTATATTCTTTATCAATGTCGACACATACAAGTTGAGAAATGGCTTTTTTCTGCATATGTATGGATGATTGCCTACTCTTATTTATCTTTCATTCCAAATGAGAACGAAATGTCGCCATACTTTGATGTGCCAATTCGGAGACGGGTGGCATCCGATCAAATTGACAGTTCGAATAAACCGCACCTCATTTCAGTGATCGACGCCAAACACCACACTGGGTGATAAGGAACATGAAATAAATCATGAATGTGGGAAACAATGAGTCGTGAAACAAATTCCAAGTAGATCATGCGCCGATTTACACGCTTACAAACGTGTTCAGATTCATTCGATCTGGGTCTGAAGGTATGTGTGAAGTAAAAAGTAAACAAAACAACGGGAGGTACAACGATGACAAATGAATGGGCGTCAAACATGTGGAACGGGGAATGAAACATGGAAATATCGAGTTAGTCTAGTTTTTGTAAAACAAGCACATACTTCCCACACATTGCACCTATTCAGGTGCGTCGTGCTGCGATTAGTCACAAAATGGAACGAGATGACGGTTTGCTAGAGGTTGATCAGTTTACATCCGGTGGATAGCTCAGCTCGAAGAGCAAACCAGAAGACACTTTCTGTTGAGTCTGTTGTGCTTCACGTAATCAATAGTATAAGTACATCTAAAGTAACAACCTGTTATAGCATACCCTCCAATAGTTTGAAAACAATATTTAAATTGTGGTAACTGGGAAGACTTAAGTTATCACTGAGCCACATTGTACACTACACTTAACGTTTCAGTAACAACACACCCTTTTGGAAAAGAAATTGGATATACTATCGCGACTCGTTATATATTTGCTCCTTGACTCATGCGCATAAACGTTTACCCAACCTCACGCTAACGTGCACCGTAAGTCGCAATGAGAAGACAAAGAAACTGCAAGCAGACGTTATTTATTAGTTTAATTACCGTGCATAAACAGACTTCAGTGCAACGTGTAAAGGCTCGAAAGTGTTGGGCGTGAAAGAACCTTTAACAAAACCGCACGGCATCCGTCGAAGAGACCGAATGTTGACGGATACTCCAGCCGACTTCCACGGTTCAAACAAGCGTCGCACTGACTGGACGGTGTTCCCAACTGCAGTAACCAACGCATTCCTATTCTAGTGAATGTAGCTTACATTAGTGATTCATTGTACGGCTACGAGTAGGGTTGCTTTAACTACGCCAGCACACACACTTTTATGTTGGTGGTTTGTAATAAATTTGCATTTACAAAATAATGTGAACGGCTGTTGTGGTAATAGTAGAACAATTCTCACTACGCAGAGAGGTTAGGATTTTTGTATATAGAAAGTGGTCTTACTACTCTCCCTGTCTTGACTTGTTTAAAATTCTATCAATTTAAAATATCTGTGACCAGATTTCTGTGCTGGTTGCAAACAAATGCAATGGAACCCTGTTTATAAAAGTTGAAGTATATCCATTTGTTTTCGATCGAAACTCCTTTATCAAATTGTGAACTGTCCGCATCCAAATCTTGCACTGCAACGCTTGATAAAGTTAACTCACACACACCTTGTGGTATACTATAGTTCTTCCCAAACATATATGCCGATATGCTTAAGATAATAGAAGTTACGCCTAATAAGCCAGCTATTAACTTCAAACTGGCATCATGTATGTCGGTGTGGTAAGTTAAACTCAAATGAATGGTGATTGTGACCCGAAGTGATTGTACATTAAACACGATAGTAATTTCAATATACATACCAATACTGATGCAATAAAGTCAGGGCATTACTGTTCTCACAAAACGTCCGCTTCATCAGGTAACAGTGAACAGAACTGTTTGTATATAAGCTGTCCGAATAGGCCAAAAAGTTGCGACCTATCCAAAAAGATACTTTAATCCAGCAGTTAGCCCAAATTTCGACGTACTTTCTGTAACGATAGAGTTTGGCTGATGGCAATCGTACAAGAGAGGGTGGCAAAATCACTGACTGTCCGCTATACTCGTCCATGGCAGTATGTAGCCATGCTATATAGCATATCAATTTAACACCGCCCAAGACATAAGTAATCAGTTTCTTCACTCCACTTTTCAGTGTGTTTTGAAGTCAGGTGCTGAACGATGAAGTTTCATTCCTTGCTTCGGCATTGAGATAAACTCAGTGGGAAGAAAATGTGCGCTAACAATCATCCACAGCAGGTTAACTTATTATAAATGAACACCTTATAGCTGATACGAAAGTGTATCTATTGCTGTACCACTAATCGATGATCTTCTGGTTTTGTGTTGTTTTCTCAGCAAATAATGCCTGGAAAAATCGTATGTAACCTAGGTTCATATTTGGTGTCAATGATATTTGCATTAGGAATTGAGACACTGCTGACGAGGGACTCCTAACTATAACAAAGGCATCATTCAGAGTTACATTGCACAATTAGCATCAATTTAAGGTCATTTTCCGTGCAACAGTAGGGCGAAAGTTAAAAATTGCCCGTTTCTTACTTATGTTCCTTCAACACTCTGTTTCTACCATAAATGGTTTCTCTGAAGTTCTACGAGTAGCATTCCAGATAGTCTGTAATACTGACAAAACAGATTCGAGTATGAATTCCAGATGTGTTTGCTATTATGTTATTAGCTACAATATCCCCCGAAGTATTAAACTGATTTTCAACTGTTATGGTAACGGTGCCAGCATGTTAAGGGGACAAAACTCAATGCATATTCATGGCAACTGCGTTATCAACTTACTACAATCAGATATAAGAGGATAGCATTATAAAATGTGTAGTTATTGTTTACAAAACCATTTCAGTAAGTATAAAATGAGTGATACTTCAACTAATCGACGCCCCGTAGAAGGATATTTGAATACATATTGAGTACATTTGAAGTTGCTGCGAGGCTAATCCACCACAGATCCAATATCATGGTTACACGTGTTGAGTGCTGTGTGCCAAATATAACTCGAGAATTCCTAAAAGCACATATCGAAGTCTTGTAGCAACACCACCGTGGAGCTTTAAAAGTGGCTAAATACAATCACTGTTAAATTTGATCATTCTCCTGTTATTCTCCTATGAAAAAAGTGTGATTCGACTCCATCAGATCATAAGCACGGAGCGACAGTTGCTGTGTCAGTTGACATTATGGTTGCACAGCAGTGTAGTTTGTTACCTACGCACTAATATAACACAAGAAACCAATTTCAGAACTGTTTATCTGTTTTGTAGTCATCAAACTATTATCAACGAACGCATAAATTGCTTCCCTAAAATGTTAATGACTACAATTTCTGTGTCCATTTCCCTTATGCAGTTGATCCTGAAAAGGTTTGCCATTTATGTTCCATCATCGAAAACTTATTAGTAACGAATGTATCCGGCATTAATGAACAAACAACAAAGTTGCCAACATGAAACCGGAGGCACGGCGTAATAGACTTTCATATTCACGAATTTACGCATCTACTTTACATCTGCTAAATTTCTTTGAAATTATGCGGTCGGTGTCATTCACTAAAAGCATGCGTCCTGTTCCTAACAACGTTCACCAGAGAACTACGAAACACTGAGGTTTAATACAACAAAAAGAAAAGTTAATAAACTGTTATTAAATCGATTCTTCTACATGTCGATAGAATCACGAATTCATGGAATTGGGGAATTATTGCTTACAGAATATCACGCATTCGTGAATGAAAATAGGTTTACCAAATAAATTACGTGTAACTGAGTGTAGCAAGTTTAAAATATGGCAGTCTATCAGATCAGACTTTAGTGGTGGTCATTAACAAATCCGTCGCATGTGCTTATAATATTTAATGCTGAACTGTACTCCAACAAACTGTAGCTAAATTACGTTAACAGTTAGGCTTCACATAGCGTCACACACTGACACCTCCAGTCCATATCAAGAAAGTTAATCTATTGGATTTGATGTTGCCCTAATTTCCGCACATAGCTCAGCAGAAAATTTCTGAAGTTATACTTGTCGATAGCCAGGTGTAATGGCAAATGTCAAACATTCACAGACAATATGAATCTATGGTAAAACTGATAATCTGATCTATATTTGACGCGTCCACACAATACGTGCATTTCATCTGCATAGGTAACTAGTTAACGACACAGATGGCCTGAATGCAGAGTAATTTTAGTCAGTCCAGACACGTTCACTGTGGAACGTGAATTGAGTCGACAGTTCGAAGCCATCATAGTTAATTTACATAGTCATCAAACAAAAAGCTAGAAACGTTAACAGTAACTGTATGCGTTTTACGGTGAGTAGTACTGCAGTGGTCTCCAAAAGCTAGATTGTTATTCTGGAAATTACTTCCGGTAAGTTGACCGCCACCATCCATATCCAGTCGAAGTTGGTGTATGCATAGTGATCATCGTCCTAAACCTTCATGTAGGCATGAAAACATTCCTGCTCAAAAAGCCATAGTTTGTTGGATTAAACACTGATATACAAATCTCAAGGGTCTACTGTAGTTTCAGTTGCCATTCTCTGTTTTGTGTGATGAACTAACACACATGAGTCACCCATTCGATTATAATGTGTTTCTTGATGAGTACCAGAACAAACGTACACACTCAAACAAGTTGACCAAGCAAACGTTCAATTTACTTGTACAAACGTAGCTCGATTCGGATGAATACCCTGTGAATTATCATATAGGTGAATGAATTTCGGGACTCTGTCAACGTTATTTTAAGTAAAACAGAGGTACGACGGTTTCGACCACAACTGAGTTAACTCTACATGTCTTATTTTAATCTTCAGTTATTTTTGTAGAAGGTCACATGTAAGTTTTATATTAACAATTGTTTTGAAGGTTTCCCATTGCCCATTAATGATTTCATGGTTTGTTCAGGGAGGGAATTCTTTGGTAAAGAACGAAGCCATGCAGTCTGTAATAAGCGATCTATTTTAGAAGTGCACTGGCTTGAAGTTATGTTGTGAGTCGTTAGACATCTACCAACTGAGATTAGCAACCTTGTCGGCATAAATATTCCACATTTTAAGTATAATTACTAAGTATACTAAGTTAAAGTTAACCCTAATCTGCTTTCACTGAACTAAACGAAACGTGGCATCTTCATCATCACGTGTTCGCCTTTGAACGAATGAACGGTATACTGAATCACAACAAAGGATATCAAATACTGCATTTCCAATCACCTAGCGAATCGCATAAATTTATCTCCATGACTCAGGAACTTTAACCATGCTAGGAGATGATTATTAAGTACGTGAACCTTATAGTCACAAAGCGTGATATCCTAGCTCTAAAACAGGTAGAGACCACCGGATAACAGGTAGTCGTAGTAGGTAGTAGTATATGTAGTGGTAGTAGGTAGCCACCATCTGTCTTGTTAAAACTGGAAAATTCAAACCGGAATAGATGACAATTGGTATGGGCTCCAATCTTGTATTAGTAGGATACAGCACACAGTTGACATACACTTGCTTATTTTGCGTGAAGTAATATAATACTGGAATATTACTTATGTCAGTAGACTGTATACATTTCAGTGTTCGCAGGAAACACAGCAGCAGATTGACCAACCAGTCTCAGTAAACATTGTGCACGAACAAGCGACTGTGCATTTTGTAGAGATGTTCAATATGAGAAGGGAACTAGGCACGCACTCAGCAGTTGAGATTTTAATATGTCACATCTTGAGTGACCCTACAACCGACCCAGTGGACTTATCACGTACAGCTGGCTTTGTAGCAGATGGCTCCACTTATACTTACAAATAACTTCGTTTCCTTACATGCATCCTAAAGTCAGTAGGCCCAAGGAGTAGGCAATTTGCCTATTAAAATTAAAGATATAGGTCAACGCGTGTCGATATGCGAGCACTGATGAAAACGCAACGGTCATGAATGATCAGAGGAAGTCAGGTTTGTGGATATAAACCTACCGTTAGCTTGAAAATCAGCACACGGGGACCGAACAAAGGCTGGCCAGCAACCAATGTACATTCTTGCATACAGCCGGGCTTGTGTTGTCAAGCCCTTTGAACAATGACACTACTGGCAGGAAGCAGACTGAGTAACACCTGTGTGATGGATCTGACAACGATACATTATGTGAAACTGTTCGGAACACTGGAATGTTTCCAGTGAAGATGAGTTCCCACTTTGCAGAGGCTCAACCTACACAGACCTACTCAACGTTAACGTCCAAAAGCTTCCAAGTGTTATTGATCAACTACTATAAAACAAAAGATATATCCCGTTCAGTGGTCGATAGTTTAGGTGTGTTTTCTCCACTTCGTGAACTTTTGGACTATTTGGATAATTCAATGTGTTGCGAAGTTCAGTGTGTTGCTGCTGAGTCTAAAACCTTTATTCTGATGATCTCCTTCATTTTGATTCTTTCACTTACAGACCATACAACATTACTTCGAATAATTCTGTCAATTTAATAATATAAGCATATGGAACAAGACAAGTCTTATTTATTTACGAGTTGCCCGTTCATGGACATTTTACTTTGGTGCTTTGTGAAAATTTAATGTACTGTTAAAAGCTCTCTAAACTATAGGAAGGCATTTCCATCATTTGGTAAATAGCGACAAAAAAAAGGATTTAAATAATGTCCTTCACGAATACCACGTTCGAGTGGACACAGATGTTGCCTTGCTGACCTGGAAATTCATAGAATGATTAAACTGAATTTGAGTAACTCGTTACTGAGGTGTAACGGCAAACAAAATGCAATCATTGGGAATGACAAGAAGCCGAGCTGTACAAGGTAGTGTAATGTTGATAGGCGGAGGACTACTTATTATTATCCATTACCCCTCTATTGTGTAATTAATTCGATCCTTGATATCTCTGGATCTATCATTCCATTTAACAAAAGCCGCCTATTTATTTATTACCGTTTCGTGTTTCATCCGATACTGTGACGATGATTAGTAAACTCGCAGCAGCAGGTGATTGTATTCACAACCAATGACGCTGCATCAAACGTTGGACAAAATAGAGAATCGATCTGCTGATGACCCTGTACTGTGAAGTGTTCTATGATTACCGCAGGAACAACGAGAGAGTTAGTGCTATGTTATGTGCTTCTGAAACGCTAGCAAGATGCATCTAATTGCATGTTATATTATGAAACATATTGACTTCTGCACAAAGGTCCCTTTCCCTCGCCAAATTTCCAATGTTTACTCACAAAAAAGCTGTTATATTTGCAATGGAGATGTTCCCCATGCACTCAGTTGTTCGTAATCCGACAAAAAATTCTCCTGCAATACTCTACCTTTGTACAAATGCACCAGTCAAACATTTGGACTATAGTTAGGCAACATTTCATCATATGTAGAGCTAACAATTTCCATTGTTGTGGTTTATGTTACACATCTTTACTTTTATGTAAGCACCCAATAGAAGTTAAGCATAAAGCGTCGCTTTCATAATGTTAGTATAAGCCTATGCTTCTTATACTCAGGCACGGCATAATACGATCAGTCACCCTCATCTGGTTTGCCAAGTAATCTAGAGTATCATGAAATCCGGTTTATTTTCAGTTTCAAGGTCAATTTGCACAAGGCGAAATAGTCGTTCCCAATCAAATGTCCAGAATATTTGCACAAAAATACCATAGAAAAGCATACAAAGCTGCGAACGTCCAACTTGAAGAAGGATTTACGGATGTTTCGGGTACCGCCTTCCGATTTCAAGGCCCGACTTAATTATCGAGTAATATGTGTGCAAAAGGAAAAAGCCCGAGGAGGGGGAAAATTCATCATTAACTTCTAATGATGGTTAGTGTAATCGTTTCCACAATACTAGTACGAGAGACTTCAACGATGATAGATGCAACAGACAGGTAATGACACACGCACTCGAGGGGGCAACAAGTAACCCTCTATTCATAACTCCAATCCATCCTTCTTTTGAATGGAATTATCAGAATAGCACATTTCGCTGATATGCTGCCACATACATATTTAGCCCGCACTTTCCCGCAAGAGTGCAGGACATGCTATCAACTGGGAAGATTGTGTCAGCGCAAGTCCCTGATATATGGCCGGAGCCACGCCTCTAAAAGTGTTATAATATCACATTTCTTCTCCACATGGAGCAACCTCAGCTCCGGAAGATTATTCATCAAACTTGAAATGTGGGTGTATATGCAGCTCCAATCACCTGAGATTATTGCAAGTGCCCTAGATGTTACAACTATCTGTCCAACTGTCTGATATCGTGACCAATGGACGGGTGACCATCGTTAGAGCAGCTGAGTGTTCAACTACAAACGAATTGTGATCGACTCACAAGTAGTCGGCAAGAACACATATTTGTGAAAGTTGTACGATAACTATTTTGTAAGGCAACTGCACGTTCACCGGTTTCTTCATGGCAGACGTTCCTCGTCGGTCTATTACTTTTGGTCTGCTACGAGAATCAATGAAAAACCAATAGATAACCACTGGAGAAAGGTTTCTCACGAAGATAGTAATATGTAGTTTCTAACGCGACGTCTGATACAGATAACCAAGAGACGTACAGTTCAACCACACTGCGTTTACTCACTCGCACCAAAACACTCACAGTTCCTCATATTAAGACATATTAAGATATCAGAGCTGTTCACCTCACACTCTATCCACCATTTCACCTGCAGCCGCGTTGCCGTTTATATTGGCAGAACTGATCGATCCCTGCGTCTTAAAATGAAGGAAAATGTGCCCACGAATATGGAGGACTTGATGTGTGACGTGATCCAACACGACTCCACCAAACAACGCAAGCCGGCTTCTTCGATCGCCGGACACCTGCTGGAGACCGGTCATATGGCTGACCTGACAAACGATTTCCGTGTGTTGATTCACCATCACAAATCTATCATCCTTAAGTCACTCGAGGCGCTGTTTGTCGCGCGAAACAAGTCAGTTCCTTTTATGCAACAGCTGCTGACCTTGATCCTCCGTCTGTTGTAGTTTTGACCAGTCACAGACTAGTGTACACATTGAATTGATATATGAATTCAATTTGCCCGAACATTTTTGATGCTCATAGCTGTTATGTATAGCAGCTGACGAGAACATACGGAATGGTACTATGGTCTTGCAAAGCCAATTTTTTCTAGTGATGCGAAGTATTGGTGTGAAGCTTCCAGGTGCAGAAAACAAACTGAGCATTGTGACGTACTCTTTCTTTCGTGATCAATATTTCAACCATTTTGTGTTAATAGACTTTGGTTGCAGAAGGTTGAAATCTGCGTCGCTTCCTCGTGCCGGTTTTCTTTGAAAGCTACCCGAAATTTGTCGTTATAGCATTCCGTGAATTATGTAATGATACAATGGTACAGAAAGCATTCAGATCTGATTTTTGTTATGCTAACGAGAGTGCGTTCATAAATGTCCTCAGATTTCTGCCGCTGGAACAATTACATCGTTTTCTAAAAACTTAAAATCCAGTCATCCATTTGTGTAGATTTTACACCACTAGAGTTATGAGAAAATCACTGACCGCCTTAGTTATGAACGAGTCAGGCTGACACTGGAGAAATTGTGATAGAAGATCGATCTACGTGCTTGCAGGCGCTCTAATAAATCGGTGACAGTCTTTTCCGGTATCATGAGTGCCATAATTTTATACAATTAGACCTCGGGTTGTGCGACAATTTGCAATCCATTTAAATGCTTTCAGGTTTGCTAGCATCCTTCTTACCGTAGCCGCTTGATGGTGAAAATCCTAACTGCGCATAGTTTGCTGTCATCACAAATGATTCTGGTAACCACGAGTTAGAGAATTCGCATAGTATGCTAGTTCGTGCAGTGAGCTATCACGGATTCTGGAAAAACAGTATACTGGCTGGCACACCACCCGTTTAAGAAGAGCTAATTGCCTCGTAGTTTTTATTTCTTCTATCAGCGTTGTTACTGTTGTGTATCAGGAACACCGCGCGAATGGATATCATTTCTGGAGAGGCAAAATTATGTAGACGTATGGGAAAACAAACTAGTTTTTTTGGACACGAAATAGCTTGATGGCCGAATGAGAAAACAAACCAGTTGAATCATTTACTGAAACCAACCTGCCAACCAAGTTATAACTGGCATCAACTGCATTGTTATCACCCAGCTGACCAGAACAAACAAAACCGGTATAATAGAATGGACATTTTACGAAGCATGAACAGTGATATCATAAGGGGTAAGGGGGAACATATTATCCCTATTCACGTTGGCACAAAAAAGTAAAGTAGTAACGGAGTTCGTAATCAATTGAAGAGTTTCAGAAGACACGCCTAAGCAGGTGTAATTATAACGAAACAGTCAAAAAGAGGTGCCGTTTCTTGTAAGCGAATAACGTTGACATCACTACAGATTTGTAAATAGCTTTAAGTTGTAACTTCAAAGCACGTTGCGAATCATTGAAGCGACTGAGAATATACACAAGTTAGTCCGCGAAATATTTCTGGCAACGAATTTTGTATTTCTGCATTGTTTATATACCGTGTGTTTGGATAGGATAATTTGAATTTCTCAAACAACAATTCATACTGTAAGCGGGAGAAATTGCTTTTGCTAATGAGCTGAGGATGATTGATATTTGCAGAATGAAATCACTAGCATATCCCTGTTTAGCGCGCTGCGACACATGAAAATCAACGAATCATTGCTAGTGTACCACGACACCTGAATTCGAAAATTATGTAGTTTGACGAGTTTGACGCCGGTAAGTGGAGCAAAACATATAACGTCACCTTATACAACTAAGAGTTTATTTTTCACAAGTGGCGCCAATTTCGAAATCCGGTGATTTTTTACTTGCTGTTTGAATATGTGAATGGGCCTGCCAAATTTTCAGTATGAACTCCACAAAATAGTCTGGAAGTTTGGTATTTCTTTACGTCGGCGACGTGGTTTACTGATCATCCATTTTGCTACCCACCTATCCAAACAGTCAGTCGATTTTTGTTCAGTTTTATTTAGTTCGCCCCAGACATAATGGCGTCAGAGAAACCAAAAGAAAATGCTCCGTTTACTGAATATTTTTAAACGTACCATACCTACCTTGGAAGGCGTTTGACACAACTTTATCCGTCATTAGTGAGGGCAACCTCTGGGAGACTTGAGGGTTATAGCTGGAGATGTCTAAGCTTAGAGTAATGTCCAGTCATACTTCTCATCGGTCTGTCGCTCATCAGGGGCTACGTTTCCTGTACTTCAGTGAAAGATTCACTCAATATTTCCAATCTTCTTTTGCTCCGTCCTGATCACGCAGCTCTATCTTCAACTCCATCAGCGACTTTTTGCGGATGTCACGAACTTCTTGTTTGGGCTGTTTCCTCCCACCACTATTGCGCTTCACTGTTTTCCGATGGTTATAGTCTACGTACTCACGTGTAGGCACAGTCCGGCGACTGACGGTTTCACATTTGTTTGTTAACCCCAAACCTGTGAAACCTGTCTGTTACGTTTCTGTCTATGATCAACCAGTTCGTCAACAATTGTTGTTATATCCTCTGCGAACGTGAATAATTGAGGCTTGTTTTGAATTGTTAACGCCTATCGATTCACGTTTATCGGTACCTCAGTAGCCAACGGAACATGTTGTAACATTTGAAGTCCTATTTCATAAACGTTTATCAGCGCTCCACTGACTGGACATGTGTTTGGTCGTTTACGCAACTATTCTAATGTATGAAAGTCAGTGTATCATTCGTCAACATGTTGAGAAGAACTTTGGGCAAGTCAGTAGGATTCAGTTATCAGTCGACATTTTGGCAATGACGTTGATTTACCTATGATTCCACCGTTTCACATTTGCAGGTTACTGTGTCACCATAGAAACGGTGTCGTAGTCAGCTTGTCCATCATTCCACCGTCGCTAACTTGTTGATGCAAAATTGAGAAGGCATATCACGGTCCAGCTATTCTGATTCACCAAGAAACTGGCGGAATTAAGTCTAAGATACTGTACTGGTGACAAGCACATAAGCCATTGATAAGTTTTTACGTCAAATGGATGTCAATTATCGGCTCACATTTTTCACGACCGAACTTGAATCGGCGTACAAGTAACTAGGGCGTCAGATTATTTTCATCGGAAAATGTGACGTTATGTTAGACATGGATGTATACATAGATGACAACCTTTCTAGCTGGCACCTTTCTATTTTGCACGGAGCAGCCTATTTGCGCCAAATCACTCGGGTATGTTAATAATCAGCCGGAAGAAGTTGAGGTCAACTTTGAAACCTAAAGGTTATTGTGATAGGATGTTACACCCAACTGAGCAGGTAACCTGTATCAAGACCAGTAACTTCAAAAACCGAACATAGACTGCAATTTTAGTGATGAATGAATGAGGTTGCACCAATAAAGTTTAAGCGATTTCGTCGGCGAAAACTAAATCCCAAAGGGTGAAGAACGCGAATGATAAGACTTCGATAACCGAAGATCATGTCAGGAAAAAATGTACCACAAGAGAAACTTAGTTTGATACATTTAACGTAACGGGTTATATCTTTCCTCGTTTGTATGGTCTTCCAAATGATTTTAAGCAGACTATACTACTCAGGCAGATCGCACATATGTGTAGCTCCACCCAGCAAACAACCATACGATGTTTAGCCGCCCATCTTTAGCCGATTCACCAGTATTTTTCAAAGTCTTGTTTATCCCAGTCACAAACGGACACTGGTCCACTCTCTAACATACGAACCCAGAAGCAATTGTTCGGGAGACATGCCGGTTGTCAAACATCATTTTTTAACTAACGTTCTACGAAGAAAAGGTCAGGTTTATATAATAATTTTACTAAGCGTTATCGCAACACCAACTAAGGCCTCCATCTTCACTGTTGGAATGCAATCTTAGTGTATCGCACACTCATTTAAAAGAGGATAAGCTACTGGACAGAGGAACAAAAAACCACGACGATTACTAAAACAATATCTCCTAGCTGCATCATTCAGGAACTAACGCAGTATGTCTGTTGAACGACTATATGCCCATCCAGACGGACTTAATGGGTCACCAAGGCAGCATCTGAACCAGGGTCACAAAACAAGTCATTGTTGCAATTGCGTTGACCCTTGATTTCAGCACTCAACAAGTAGACCCACCAAGTTTATTTCGGGTCTTCTACAAGGTATCAAACCACAGTCGGTCACACAGTAGATTTGGGTAAGGCCAATTTGTTCACAGTCAGCATAAGAATACCAGTGCTGTGTTATCAAAGCAAAAACGAAAGGAAAGCAAAAATAACATATACTCTGTGTCCAAAACAGTGGATGTGTGCACCGATAAATGTGTGCTTACTGTGGTCTTGGTTTTCACCTACTGAACACAGTGGATGTTTTAGAATAGCACATACAACTGTGTTGACAAGATGATGAATCATAAAAACCGCATATTTTTGTTGTTCTATGTTCTCTAGGTGAGTAAATGTGCGTAATAACAGCGTGTTCTGGTATTACCAACCAGCGTTTGGACTGGGGTAACTCCGTTTTGCGCCGGCAATTATTTTCAAGTCAATTCATATCCATACCCAGAAGTGCACTTACCTGAAAAACTAAACCGTATTAGCACTGTCTATAATTCGTGTATCACAATGGCAAACACCTAAGTGGCATTCATGTGTGGAGCGTAAAGTGACTGGTCGTGTTCATGTCACTTTTCCCCAATCTGTTAAGCCACGCTGACACACGAGAATGTTCCTCGTCAAAATTTGGCTTCCGGCCGGTCGAGTAGAATTTCCATGGCGCTTCAGGTGGACGTTGTACCAACAACTATCGTGGATTGAACTAAGTGTATTGCCGATTTCATCAGAATATTGGCAGACAAGCCAAACACGGAACGAATCTGAATGAGCGACTTACTTTGTTCGTTTGCCTGTCGTCAGCACGCGGCATGGTGTGCGTTTGGTCAAAGACAAACTGTTCTCCAGCACTCCTAAATTCTCAGTTTACGGCCAGGTTTATTCATTGTGATGATACAAGCATGCTAAATTGAGATCCACATCGTTCGTGCAATGTTAACACACGGAACATCAGTAGATGCAGTCGTCAATCATCATTCCACAAGCGCAAACATATAAATTTATAGCAAAGCAGTGCTTGAACGGATTAGCTGTTCAACGTAAATTTGTAGCAAATGCTTATTTCGATAGAGCAGACAAAAGACTAACATTACACGACTTATGGTTGAGCAGATTTCGTAGCATATCTACTGGTTTTTACCGTAGACGACCCACAGTTTCCACAACAACAGTAGTTTTACAATTGCTGTTCAAGGGAGGCAATGTGTGTCGAAAAGTTAAACAACGCTTAAGTTCAGTTGTTGTACGCATGTTCTTTGCTGCAAAACCAGTGATCGTACACAGAACAGTCCGAGTTCCCACACCCTCGGTTAAGCGACCGAGGTTTCAGTTTGCCAAGTCAAACGTAATTTATGGATACAAATGTCGATGCGGAGCTTCCTATGTTCGCAGAACTGAGCGCCAGCTTGGGAACAGGGTTGCTGAACACTTGCCGAAGTGGGCTCAGCAAACCCACGCAATCAAGCCACTCGACAGCAAACACTCGGAAAGAGAGAGCATCATTGATTTCTCAGCATCCCTTGATGACGCAACATGTGGTTGGCTCATCAAAGTCATTTTACGTTCTGTTCTCGACTCGTAACAAACGTTTGCTACGACATGCCGAGACAATTGTGATCAGATACTGTCACCCAGTTTGTGCGTACGAAAAGAACTGTTTGTGACGCTGATGATGCCTTGGTAGCAACCGAGGTGATTTTGGACTGACCTTTTGCTATTGTCTTGTGGTTTGGAAATTTGTACAGTTGAACTCGTCTGCGGTAAAAACCGGAAGAAATACAGCGAAGTCTGCTCGAGCATAAACAGTGTGGTGCTAATATTTTGTCTGCTCTATTCAAACTTTTAACGGAAAATGGTTGCTTCAAACCGCTCATTTAATGCAAGTTAGACGGTGAGAAATAAGTCCCTCACCGATCACCTTAGTTAACAGTCTGTTCAATCCTAACTGCGGATGGACCCACAAATTACCGACAGATATAAAGGGATAAAACCGAGATTACAGGAAGTTGTGATAGGAAAATGCAGGACAATTTATTGGAGTCAGCTTGGAACACGATAACAAAACAGCGGATAAGATGGGCACATAAGATTCTTGTTTTTGCACCCCAGTAGGTTGTAAGCGATAATCTCCTGATGGTTTGTTTTCGAGATTCATTCCTGTTCGTTCTGGTTATTTATGGACCACATGTTTACACATGTTTTTGCCTAGCAAATAAACTTGACAAATTTCAGTAGCAGAGAAGCAATACTTATTGACAGAATCAACTGCATAGTCTTTGTTCGCTTGAATATTATCCACGAGGATTAATATGTGTCGATTATCTTACTCATCTCCAGTCGTTCTTCTAACCTCAGATAGATTGGGCCGAACCAACGCACATCGGATGCAGAACAGGCAATTACCCTCTTTACGAGCACTGTGCTGTTTGTACCAATGGTCCTTTGTCTGTCTAATAGACATACGCACAATACACATTTATAAGACCGCCCGTTCGCTACATATTCTCAATTCGTCATCAATAATGTGAATGTCGCTTACATGAGCCGAAAGCCTATTACATTTGTTTGGAGTCTGCGTCCTGCTGCTCAGTTCAGCTACCTCTATTCTGAAAATTGCGCCTGCTTCGAGCTTCTCTGCAGTGAGTGCTCGCTAGTGGTTCGTTACCGCAAACACATTACCTTGAATTACCGTCCGGCCAACCTGTCCAGTCTTATAACGGTCGCAATCGTTTCTCCTCGTTTCTTTCCGGATTGGCGTGTCATTTTGTTTTCATCTCGCTACCCCACTGGTTGTTATTTGTCCCGGAAGGTTTTGTTTCTTCATTTGGATGACCACCAATTATTGTGTTAACCGCATTCAAGAACGCCATTTTTGCGAACTCCCAATTGCTTCTTCAAAATGAAACGTTAAACCTGACAAGTATAGCATTGGTTCTTGATAATATACCACCTATGCCTGATAACCTTAGAACGAGTAACAGGCAGTAATGGCCGTAATTTTTCTAGGCAGTTCTCAGCTACTACGTCGGGAATTAGACACTGGATCTCAGTTATGCTGAAGCTCTTTATTGTGCGAATTAATTCCACGGGGCTTTATCAGTGACTCCTATGCAAGTAATTTGTTTTGTTCCATTTGAGCTTGATTCGCCCGTTTTCTGCGTTGTATCACGCTCTTTAACAGTGCAATGTTTCCGGAATCCATAAGACATTTTCGTTGGCACGTTCAAGATTTCCTGGTATATTCTGCACAAAGGAATAATTTTTCGGCAAGAAGCAAGAAGTTACTGAAAACGTGCAACTGGGTTACAACGATATTCAATTTTTACTTAATTCATCGCATCGCATCTACCCAGATAAAGGTGCTGTTAACATGGCGATGCAGGAGTATAGCCACAAAGCAATACGACACAATCCACGCCATCATGTGATCGGTGAGTTAGCCGCTGAAATGGTTTAAATGTAGAAGTTGAGTAATATTTGATGCCATGATATTGTGGAGCGTTGCTTACCTAGTGTCCTCAGTTGGGAAACGTAAATGCATGGCAACTACATCAACACTTTTACTGCAGTTGGTCGGTCGGTCGAAGTTGACGGCAAAAAATACAGACAACCAAATTAGGTCATGAGTCTCGTCGAGTAGTTCAATCAGAGTTTCAGCAAACAATCGCCAGGAAAACTGCAGAAGAGTCAGGAACAGTACACATTTTTTTAAAATTTGCACCAAGCATACACTGCTTTCGTTTGCCGAATTTTTGCACAAGCGCTGATGGATAGTCATTTTTGTTAAGCGCGTTTCGCGCCAAGGACACTTTGTTGGCCAGTGTTTCGCTTGAACAGATTTATCTTGCACGATAGAATCAAGTTTTTACCAGATTGCGTTCGTTCTGAATCGGCACAGAACTCTGAAATTTAGGTTACTGTTCAGTTTAATTTTGATTCCGTTAAACGAACTACACAACGAGGTGGTTGTCCAAGCGTTTCATGAGAATATCCAGATCCATCAGGTTTTCATCTTGCCCTTGCTCAACGGCTAAGTTGATTTTGGAATACATCTTGTCTAATGACTGAAGTATTCTGGTTGCCGTCTCCTTGGTGTCGGTCAGTATGCAGTTGTCGTCAGCCTATCGTCGGTAGGACTGAGTTTGTCTAATGAGAGCATCTGGGTTCTACTCCAAATGGGCGACAAAAATCTCCCCTAGTAGCTGACTCATAGCTACATAACCGATTGGTGTGTATTCAGTTCTATGTAAGTAGAACTTAACGTTTGCTGCTCACAGTAGCAAAAACACATTCTGACTGAGACGTAGGCAATCCTATGTTATGTTGGTATGAGTCAATATATTGACAAATTACCTCCAGCATTCGGTATCAGGAAGATGTTTGTAGACAAAGAAGCCATATCAAAGGTGGTCATATGTTTGTTGCTACATTCCAACTACTTGAGTGAGTCGATTGGCTCAAATCAGTCTTCTCACTTGACCACTGATTGCACTCAGAGTTCAAAAAGTTGGGCCCGCCATTATGCAGACTTCTGCTGTGGTGAAGTGATCCTAGATATTGTTGGTATCAGTGGCACACCAACCTTGCGAGGTTTGGGCAGGCCACGCAGTTGGGAAGTGGGTGATCTTGTGGATTATCTGTTCAAATTTATTACCAGAAAAGTTGTTTCACTCCATTCGCAAACCAGCAAACTACGAGAGGGTACTTTCAGATATTTTCAATTAATTCATTAGTAGCTCACGGAGCCTGCATTATCCAGAACATCAGCGATGATCAACAAACATAGGTGTCTAAGTATGTGAATATTAATCGACACCCAAGTGGTATTATGTATGGTTGCAAGATGGACGAGGTTTGAACAGGTCTAGCCCAACTAATGAGAGATGTACAATTAAAACTATCTTTAGATTGCGGAGCAGCATTACTTTCACGCTAGACAAGCTAGCACGCACGTTTTGGTAGAAGTCGGCATATAAGAGTATATCGCAGCGAAAGCAAAATGAACGCGCTATGAGGACTTTTGATCCAAGGATCATCTATTCAATTGTATATAATGTGATATCTGAATGAACAGTACTAGATTTGGATAAACTGAATAACTCTAATTTCCCAACGTACTGGAATCCACGTCCGATTGTTACTCGGTTCTAATGTGGTATTTTGAGTGCAGCTAGCCTGATAATTTCAACTGATTGTGCTGTGACCGTCGCAGTTTTTGACAATAATATGTATAGAGGAAAATGCAAGTGAACAGTGGCTTTCCCTCCACTTCATTCAATTCTAACATTATTTTTGGAAAATACTCTATCGGCATTGTGAGGTATATTATACCTTAGTTACTTCTGGTAAACTGACATGATTAGTCCTTCGAAATACATATCCTGAAATGCGGCTTGCCCACATATTGTACCGTTAACCAATGCTTTTTGGAATACTAAATCAATCTACGGTGATATAGACAGTCACACTAAGAAACATAGTTTATTGTCAACTAGAATTCACGCGGTGAAAATGAAAGTTTTGCACTCGCAGTGCGCAGGTCACTGTGTTAACACAAGCATGTGGTTTTGAGAGAAATACTGGACAAGTTTAAACTGATTTTCACAGCGTTACATTTCCAGAGGATAGCTGAACATCGTGCGAAACATTTTGACAACAGATTAACGCTATCAGTTTCATCTTCCAGTCAAACATATGTAACGGCAAACGAAGCGAATGCAATGTGTGGAAATGGACATGAGGGAAAATGATTAGGCCATACGCCAAACCAAAAATTACTACTGATGAGTAGAAGGGGATTTTGATTCTCATATAAAGTTAAAATCACCCAAAATTGATCGCAGCCGTCGCACTCCCATAGACTATCCTGTTGGCCCCTTTCGGAAAGAAGCACTAGACTCGGGTTTCGCTCTCATTAGAGCTCGTCAGTAGTGCATATCGTCGCCAGTGCCGGGACTTGAACAACGGACACGCTGTTCAAGAGGCAACCGTGTTTACCACTGCGCCATTGACCTCACGTTAGGCACGACCGAATTATCATATGTGAACGCTCAACCACTTTCGCTTGTGAGTAATGATCAGGTTGCCCGATCGTCTCGATAGGGGACACAGTTACTGTCTGTTAACTCCAATCGATAACCCCGCGATTAGAGCTTCACAGACGTTTGATGAGATCGGAGATCTTCACCTGTCCGCTTATTATGTGCAAAATCTGAAACAGGAAAACTCATGCTGCTCATTTGGAGTCAGTCTAGAGAGAGTACCAAGCAAGCTAACCCTGACTTGATCACTTAGGGATATGGAATTTTCTATCAAATGAAAACAGAAGCAATGAAGTCCTTTAAGAGATATCCTGATCATAGTTTCACAACAATCGATATTAGTTGATGCAAACAGAATTTTACGGCATTCAATCACTGCGTTTGCATTTTCACAAATTTGTCACGCAAACGTCCTAGCAAATAGATCAAGGTCATCTGCTTTGTATCTGTCTTATAGCATTTTCGTAGTGTATACGGTAGTAACATTCGTGATTCTGAATCCGGTTATGTTAGAATAAGTAGCCGTGCTTGCCACGTTCACATTTACTTCACAACAGGCGTGATGGCAATACTGTATGTAATGTTCCATCCAAGCCGATCTTAAGGGTGGATAAGAAGGCCAATCAGCTTAAGGAATGACCAAAGTTTACCTATCATATGAAATAACAGGTTTAATCGGACCGGATTAGCAGTGTTTTGGTTACGGCTAAAGTTAGGTGACCAACTGATGTAAGTTGCACATCAATTTCAAAGCTGTTGGAGAATTCGTTTTCTTGCATCCAACACAGTTTTGGAAATGGATAATTGGAACAGGCTTACGACCCTGTTAGCTCACCTAAGGGATTAAATCTTGTGAACCAACAATTACCATATGGCTATTTAACAAATTCATACACACTTATTGCGCTGTAAACGTCGTTCTTCTCGAACCCGACATTTAAGGTACAACCCCCATGATAAAATAAACATTTCCCAGATTTCTTCACATGTTCGAGTGAAATCTTCCTTCCATTTTCTCATTCATCTTTATCTGATACTGTCAATGGATTAAATCTCTGCCGTTGCTTGTTAACCTGTTCTCGTTTTCATCCGGTCATTCTGAGAATATTGTGTTCTACTATATCTCAACAGGTGTTCTTGCTTATATTCACCTCGCCACAGGCTTGTAGAACTTAGACACACAAACGAGGCAACTCACCATCCTCTATCAATCTTACAGCGGAGTTTCTTGAAATTGCGTAATCCAACGCCGGTTGCTGATCAGAATGACTGTACATTGGATAATCTAGGTAAAATGTTGGAATACGCGACCTTTTTGCAATAAGATAATGGCACATAACATCAGCAAAAATTGGAAACGCCTTGTCCCATCTACTACTCACGAATTTCACTCCATTACCGATCTACTTCAGATGAGGATTTGCCTCGTATCTTCTACGCTAGCACGCACGTTGTCCACGGTCAAACATAAACATACTTGAAACTGAAATTTTGCCATGCACTGTCATGCGTTACGATTTGACAGTAATATGAGAATGCATGAAGTTGGGACAGCGACCTGTAGTTATATAGAATATGAAAGCAAGATATTACGATAAACACCGTCATATTGCCCGAACAGGAACCGACGTGTGAGGTAGTGCGATAATAGTTTTCATAGTAGAAGTAATAGTGGATAATCGGAGATCCGCCCCAACAACCCGTAAAATAAGACAAACACAATTGTTGTTAAATTAGTTCATTTTGACTGGCCCGATGACATTCTTTGTAGTAACTTAACTGCAATTGTGATCAGAAAATGGTCACGGCACTCATTTGTTAAGATTGAAATGACTGACCAAATAAATATTCGCAGTCATCCTCAGGTTAGCGGTATTGATTGTTGCGACTTGTTTTAGCAGAATGGTACCCGTACATGAAAGCTGCGCTCCATTATTTGAAAGTCAGTGGATTGGTGGAATATTCCAGTTGTACACTTACGCAGTTCATTCGATAAGTCGCCTTTGTAGATACGCAGTTGGGTAGGTCCTAGTGTCTGACTTATCAACCAAACTACTTCAGGGACATATGGGTGTAGGTCAGAACATTTTTATCAATTTTTAGTAGCCAGATGCAAATGATATTGGATGCAGTCTTCTCACGCTATATAACGTCAAACGTGATGCAAGTGGACGATGATTTGGATATTAAAGGACTTGCGACCAGGTTGTAAAGCACACCTAGCACATAAAGGAGTATTGAAATGACAACCCGCGAAAGAAGCAATCTACTTTCTACGTTCAACAGAACCATGATGATAGCTGTGGTCGATTGGTTACACGAAGGCAAATGTGACAAAACGAAGTTGTGTACATCCCTGTCAGTAGGACAAATACAGTAGCAGCCACCAAACAATGATTCACGGGATGACCAAAGTCTAATGGTAGTTCTTAGTTTGCACCCAGTTGAAAAGCTTTGCCATCCGATTTAATGTTTGACACCTTTGAGCAAGACAGAAATGTGTTGGTTTTTGCGATAGTTGGAAATACGTATTAATAATCGAAAATGTACTTAACTCATACCCAGAGCTAGTTTCTACGCAGTAGTAATAACGCAGCACGTCAGCCAGCGAAATCGTAATGTATTTAGTATCTGTACCATGTAAGTATTCATGCAGTAAAACAACAATAGCATATAATGTTCCGTTATGATTGACAATCATCACAGTTTTGTAATGTATATCGAAGTGCACTACTTGTTGAGTCATTTCGGTGAACGTGTGTGTGCGTTAGGTTATACTTACTGCCATACATATAGACTGGTCATACTTCGTGTAAGTTTTATTTTCATCTTATCAAGGCTCGTGACATTTGCCAACTTGCTTTAGTTAGGTGATGTCAACATCTGTCACGCTGTCCTTCAATCCACTATGTAAGTGTGATTTTGAAAAGCGTGTTCGTCAGTAACCAGGGAACGTCATGCGTTCTTCAGTTGTGTCCTGGTACATCAGGAAAACACCACTAACTGCAGTTTGCAAGTAAATCATATAGCCGGAATATCTCAAACATTTTATTCTATTCGTTTGAATCTAGTCTTAATTAAAATACTAGACCTCAGGACAGTAACTGGGAATGCTTAGTGCACAATATGACAGAACATCTAAAGCTGAAATGTACACAGACGGTGAACATATTGTGGCACGTCATATTTCATATGGCAAAATGGAAGAGCAGCTCAGGGCCCATTTCCCACCACGAAGTGAGTAGAAAGTCGGGATCTTGTTCTTACGACTCTCGAACAGAGACCAGGGTGACTTAGCACGTAGGATGAATTATTTTGCATGCATTATCTTCAATAATCCCGTCTTACTAACTTTCCACGTCCTTGTCGATCTGGTAAAGGATATTTCAATATTTGAGCACCACGTCGCACTGTGTAGTAGTTGCTAACTAGGGGCACAAATTGCATTATGTACTGTATGGTTGCGTGCATACTATCAAAGGACGCAAAACCCGGTTGCACTTTATTGGGGTGGCAAACTGAGGGCTGTCTAGTGGATCCTTCCGAGTCCAGTACGCGAAGGGTGACTTCATTCCATTAAGGTATATCTAGACTTTAGGGAAGGGGGCGCAATATCCGATCATAACAAATGGCTTACCTCGTCACAGTAGTTTGTCTCAACTAACATGGCTAAATAGAGTTACAAAACAGAAAACAGCACTTGGTTATCGCCCATCTATGCCTACCAACAGGTAGACTTGCGTAATGTGAACAGTTCGATGTTTAGTGGAGTAAAAAATTAAAGCGACAATGTTACAAAACAATCACAGAAACTGTTCACGATAGTCTTCATCACACTAAGTCCGATGTGTGTTGGACTAACGTTCCTCTTGAATAACAAAGAAATTCCGTCGAATTGACTTTCTGCAGCGTAACAAAATGAATTGTTATTATAGTCAGCTCCAGGTAACAACAACCACCTTCTAGTGGAAGCTAAGTGGTGCAAGAACGAAGTATTTAGTGATTCAAGTAGAAAAGAAGTAGTTTATATGTACAATGGACGTAACAGGTTTGAAAAGTAGTGTATGAAAAAAGGTGACTCGGTGACAAACTCTACACATCTTACCGAGCCTCTCAACATCCAGACGTATTCTGAGCCCAGTTAGTCCATTACTATTCCGGAAAAATAACGAAAAAATGAAATAGACACCTTCGTTTTTCAGCAGGTCAGCGGAGTTCAATTGGAAGACATCTGCCTTAGCACGTGTTGCTTAGTGGACCTGCATAAATGTCACCAACGGTTTTTGTAGGAATCTTCCTCGGAAAAGACAAAGCCAGGTAGAGCAGGACCTCCATTTAAATAAGTTAAACCAATTTTGTTGCACGTTCTTCTATATCAAGGGCACTTAACTGATTGCGATATTCACACCGTAAAATATTTACACACCAAAATTTACACCAAAAGTTATACACCAGAATGTTTACATACCAAAAGTTTTTTTTATAACATTGTTGTGAAAGAGTAATCTTGACTATAGATATGTACCAATTAACTTTACCTGAAAAATATACCGTTATTATTATTATTACAACAATACGGTCCATATTCTTTGACTTACAATCGACCCGCGCATCGTTGATCCACGAGCGGTGCACACTGACTAGGATGTCAAATATTCTTCTATATTTGTGGGGATCTGGAAAGCAGCTCCCTTCTTTCTGAAGAAGTATGCTACCATGCCTTATCGCTATTGCGACAGCTGTATCAAGTTCTCTTTCGGGCTGAATTTAGATGACCGTTTTCGGAATGTTCGAATCACAATAACAACTTGTGTGAAATGTGTAGAAAGCACTCAACTACTCCGTATATCTCATATACTGAAGAGAAGAACAGTGCCTTCTAATCTTACTGATTGATTTAGCATGGCTGTCTTTCAATGTGACATGACCATGAAGTGGAACAGGTCCATCAAATGGAAGGTTATAAATTAAAGCCTTATGGCAAAACAACTTACACTGTGAGGACTGCACATTCACAGTAGATTTGGTTCGAACGTGTTAAGTCTGTTTGATATTTAAAATGTATATTTTTGCGCGATATGAAGTGTTTAGGAGTGATAACTATGGTGGTTTTCACTAGACATATTTCTCATTACTGTTGTTTTATTACATTGCTCATTAGAAGTTTTACGGTTGCGTTTGAGATACAAGTTACCTGCTTTGCTTAGTTCGGTTGTTATTACTATTACGTCGAAGCTAGCTCTGGAGTTCATTTTTTCGGTATTTCTGGAACTATCACAATTGGTTTCTCGGACTTCTGCAAATTTCTACGATGGATTCCTGTCCACTTGCAATTCTCAATATTCATAATTCGTCGAGAGAAATCGATAACTATTTAAAACACTTCAAATTATGGCATCTCACGGGGAAAGAAGTGAAAGCGGAAAAGAAGGCCACCATAATTGACAAAGGTGCGTACAGCTTGGTGAAAAACTTGTCATTCCCTGCATCACTAATTTCACATTCTTACGAATTCTTGAAGTAACTGCTACTTTCACACGTCCTACCTGTAAACTGTGAAGCAGCTTAACGAGCTAAATTTCATGCGCTTGTGAGAAAAGAAAATCAGAATATCAGACAGTTTATTTTCAAAATTCAGACTCAAGCTGCTCGGTGTAATTTCGAGGACCAATTACTAACTCAACTCCGTGAACGTTTGACTGCTAGAATAAATTTGCGTGATCTACAACAAAAGCTTTTATTGCTTTCGAATTCCACTTTCCAGTCAGCTAAAACACAATGCGAACAGTATCAGGATGTCAAGGCTGCTGTGAAAGATGAATCGATGGTATTATACAACAACGTGGGACGATCAGAAGGTCAGCAAAGGCGGCTGTCTGAAAAAGTAAATAAGGGAAATGTAATTGATGATAATCGCCCTCCACTTAATTTAAATGCTACCCGTCAGTGGAACAGCCGTAATTCATGTGGCAGCAAACATTCTGGATTGAGTTGCCGATTTCGTAACGACAAGTGCCACAGGTGTGATAAAATCGGGCACATTCAATCCGTTTGTCATAGTTCAAAGTCTTCTTTCACACATTCCAGTTGTGACGATGATAATTTGAGTTCTGACTTTCATTCTATTGCTTTTGCTATTAATTATGTTGATTTCACCAATCACACTAAACAAATCTACCTGGTTAATAATTGCACTGAACATTCATTCATTGTGGACACTGGTAGCGTTGAGTCATTTATCCCTGTTCATTTCTTAAAGTGCTTGAAGTTGGCAGTTATAAAACCTTCCAAAGTTTCTGTAAAAGGTATCATAGGACAGGTTTTAACAATTCTCGGTTCTTGTCAAATCAGACTTTCTGATGTTCAGTCCAGTGTTACCAGTTGCCAATTATTGGTCATTGATCGTGACCCATCGATCATTGGTTTGAAAAACACGAAACTGTTGAACATTTCTGTTTAATTGTTCTCAGATGCACGCAAATCACAGATGCGCAATTTACTCTTTCAATGTTTTAAAGTTTCTGGTGGTATGCGTATTAAATCAGTTTCACTCGAATTTAAAGACAATCCGATCTTTATGAAGCTACGAATAATTCCCTTTGAGTTGCGTGAACCTGTTGGGAAAGCGCTCGACCAACTTGTGGGGAAAATAATATTAACACCCTTGCAATCTACGACTTGGGCTACACTTATTGTGACTCCGCTTAAACATGACAATAAATCGCCCCGAATTTGCGGTGATTACCGACTCACGCTCACCAGGTTCCTTTTACAGAGGAGTTGTGCCACTGTTGAACTAAAAGACATCTTGGGGCAATTTCGTGGTTCAAAATATTCTTTCAAACTCGATTTAAAGGACGCTTTTTTACAGATTCCACTCGATGAGGCTTCAAGTGCTTTGACAACCATCAGTACTCCTTCCGGATTGTTTCGTTATAATTTTCTACCCTTCATATTGCCATATTTCAAGATGTTATGACCAACATTACTGCCAACTTGGAGGGTGTTTCCATTTACGAGGATGACATTATTGTGCATGCGCCAACCATGTCTATGCATGATGGACAATTGTATGCTTTACTCGAGTGTTTTTGCTCTTTGAACGTTGCTATTAATTCTGTCAAGTGTATTTTTCGTGCATCCAAGTTATCATATTCAGAGGTTCTCGTTGATGAGAATGGTAATCATCCTGATCTTGATCGTTTTTCGCTTCTGTTTAAGACACTTACTTCAAAAACTGTTCATGAGTTCCATTCTTTGACGGGTTCTTTTCAGTATTACCCTCGATGCATTCCTTGTTTTGCTGAAAAGGCAAAACCTTTGTTTGATCTTCTTCCTCAAAATAACTTTGTTTATACTGATTTGCATGAACGAACTCTCCGAGTTTTTTGAAGTTTCTGTCTTCCAAAACAGTATTACGCACGTTTTCTCCAAAATTACCACCAGTATTGATTACTGATCTGTCACCGACGGGTATGGGAACTGTGCTAGATCAAGAGGGACATCCTGGTATTGACCTTTCTAGACGCCTCGATTTAGTAGAGCCTGGGTATGCACAAACACAAAAAGAAGAATGAGCGGTTTACTGAGCGACCACCAGACTTCACTTCATTTCACTATAGTCACTGATCATGGAGCTCTGAAATTCATTTATAATCCTAACAAATCCCTTGCCAAGTCTTCTGCGGCAATGGCTCAGCGAAGAAGTGTTGCTTTGGCTGCGTACTCTTATAACATCCAGCATCGTAGTGCAAAATCCATTCCCCATGCTGACTATTTATCTCAACATGCTAACTCTGGGGAAGGTGTTGATTTAAATTGCCTATTGACTCAGCCACTTCCGGTTTCTTGTTCAGATTTGATTCGCGACACACGAAAGTACTACCATGCAATTTTTACTGCATTACGCAATCATTGGAACTGCGGCGTTTGGCGACGAGTTCCTGAATTCTATAAACGTCGAGATGAGCTCTGTGTTACTCCCGATGGAGTATTTTGTCTTGGAGGTAGAATTGTTATTCCTCCCACATTATGATCCGCAATACTAGATTACTTTAACTCCGGTCATTTAGGATTTGAAAAGATGAAGTCATTGGATCATTTGATTTGTTAGTGGCCAGAATTGAATGCTGATTTATGTAACATTTCTAAAGGTTGTACTCAGTGTGTACACAAAACGCAGTCGCAACGATCAAAATGGACACTTTGGCCAATAACTTGTGAAGCCTGACAACAAATACATGCTGACTATTGTGATCCATTTCTGGATAAATGTTATGCTTTGATTATCCTTGATTCATGTTTACGTTGGCCGGAAGTTCATTTTACGTCATCAGCAACTGCAAACTTCACTCAGATTGCATTGAGGAAAACTTTCAGTCGAGAAGGAGTACAATGTGCGTTGGTGACTGACAATGGCACTCATTTCACTGCGCAAACGTTTGAAGACTGGCTGAAGAAAGTAGGAAGTCGACATCTGCTTACTGCACCAAGACATCTCCAATCTAACGGTGCCGCTGAGAATTTTTTTCATACTCTGGAAAGTGCGATCAAGTTTATCAACCCATCTAATTTTGAGGAACTGGAGAATGGAGTGGATAACTTCTTGATTCAGTACCGAAATTCTGACCACTCAACAACTGAAAGCAGTCCAGTTAAGCCGTTTATAAACCGTGTCCTTCGAACCAACATGCTTAGTTTGGAATCGACTGAAGTTGTATACCATCTTGGCAATGACCTCCGATCATCTCGAAGAATTATCCTCCATAATCTGGATAGTCGAATGTCCATCGTAGACATGTCGATCAACTTGTGCATAACTTACCTATTTCCACCTCTGTAGTGCCTGTTACTAATGCTGATGTTTCTGAGTCTATTCCAGGTTCAGGTCCTCCGATTGAAGACGATGTTCAGAACGAACCACCACAGTGGCGACTCTGTGAACGCATCAGAAATAAACAACGCAAAAACTATAACAATCCTGACTCTCATTTGAACTGTGGCGGATGTGGTGATTGTCACTAAACCCATTTCTCATTACTGTCGTTTTACTACATTGCTTACTTGAAGTTGTACAGTTGCGCTCGAGATACAAGTTACCTGCTTTGCTTAGTTCGGTTGTTATTACTATTACGTCGAAGCTAGCTCTGGGGTTGACCTAAGTTATCTACTTCATTTCTGTATTTCTAGAACCATCACAATAACACACTATGTTCTTTGATATATATGATGCATGCAGGAGAGAGCCATACTCTCTCCAAACGATCAGTTCGTGATCAACGAAGTGACTGGTGGCAAATTTACATTGATAGTATATGCCTCGTGTAGCATACCGCGATATAGTTGTACGAAATAGCAAATACTTCGTAGGCAGTGGTTTATTCTAAGTAACGTGTGCAGGTTTAATTTGAAGGGTTTCTTCCACGTATAGCAGTGTGCAGCATAACCATAGTTAGTGCATCTTACGCAATGCAAGTGAGGGCTATATGATGTCAAGATACTATCTTGAAAATGCTGTTGACGAGCATAATACGTCAACCCCAGAGCTAGCTTCGACGTAATAGTAATAACAACCGAACTAAGCAAAGCAGGTAACTTGTATCTCGAGCGCAACTGTACAACTTCAAGTAAGCAATGTAGTAAAACGACAGTAATGAGAAATGGGTTTAGTGACAATCACCACATCCGCCACAGTTCAAATGAGAGTCAGGATTGTTATAGTTTTTGCGTTGTTTATTTCTGATGCGTTCACAGAGTCGCCACTGTGGTGGTTCGTTCTGAACATCGTCTTCAATCGGAGGACCTGAACCTGGAATAGACTCAGAAACATCAGCATTAGTAACAGGCACTACAGAGGTGGAAATAGGTAAGTTATGCACAAGTTGATCGACATGTCTACGATGGACATTCGACTATCCAGATTATGGAGGATAATTCTTCGAGATGATCGGAGGTCATTGCCAAGATGGTATACAACTTCAGTCGATTCCAAACTAAGCATGTTGGTTCGAAGGACACGGTTTATAAACGGCTTAACTGGACTGCTTTCAGTTGTTGAGTGGTCAGAATTTCGGTACTGCATCAAGAAGTTATCCACTCCATTCTCCAGTTCCTCAAAATTAGATGGGTTGATAAACTTGATCGCACTTTCCAGAGTATGAAAAAAATTCTCAGCGGCACCGTTAGATTGGAGATGTCTTGGTGCAGTAAGCAGATGTCGACTTCCTACTTTCTTCAGCCAGTCTTCAAACGTTTGCGCAGTGAAATGAGTGCCATTGTCAGTCACCAACGCACATTGTACTCCTTCTCGACTGAAAGTTTTCCTCAATGCAATCTGAGTGAAGTTTGCAGTTGCTGATGACGTAAAATGAACTTCCGGCCAACGTAAACATGAATCAAGGATAATCAAAGCATAACATTTATCCAGAAATGGATCACAATAGTCAGCATGTATTTGTTGTCAGGCTTCACAAGTTATTGGCCAAAGTGTCCATTTTGATCGTTGCGACTGCGTTTTGTGTACACACTGAGTACAACCTTTAGAAATGTTACATAAATCAGCATTCAATTCTGGCCACTAACAAATCAAATGATCCAATGACTTCATCTTTTCAAATCCTAAATGACCGGAGTTAAAGTAATCTAGTATTGCGGATCATAATGTGGGAGGAATAACAATTCTACCTCCAAGACAAAATACTCCATCGGGAGTAACACAGAGCTCATCTCGACGTTTATAGAATTCAGGAACTCGTCGCCAAACGCCGCAGTTCCAATGAGTGCGTAATGCAGTAAAAATTGCATGGTAATACAAATGCAATACAATGCATGGTATAACAAAGCTTAACACATCGCAACATATCTTCTTCCTGTACTGATGCCGTTGGTGAACTTAACTAAGAGTGTAAAGTTTGTAAACAACTCCTTTTGCCTGTGACTGAGTTGTGAATAAGTTCTAGCTAATACACGATAAGACCTTTTGTGTATTATGGAAATCTTTTTTGTATGAATGAGACTTATGCTTTTACTGAATTAGTCAACAAAAATTCTGAACCACTGATGTAAACTCATTCATAGCAGGCTCTATTTGGCTGTCACGGTTTCGAAATAGGTTATATCTAGGTATTCACGCCAGGAGCAGACTACACCCTTTGTTTCGAAACACGTTCGCTAGTATACTATACGCGTATGTTCGTCACCTTCCAGGAAAGTGAAACTTTTCGTTGCTGCACACTTCAGCAAACTTCACTTGGGTATTTATCACTTTGACATCTAACTGACAATAGCAATTGGTTGAAGTTGACCCCATTATTATGTGTCCCGTTGAAATATCATCTTTTTCTTCCCCGAGTAGCAATTTACAAAGCGAAGTGCAAGCCAATAGGGACTTATCAAATTTTTGATGAAAATATACCGCAAAACATCACGGAAACTCCTTGTAAGTAGTCTGCATTCCTTGTTAGATACCCTCATATACTTACTGTTGCCTGTGAAATATGACGAGAATGTATTGACCGTTTGATGTAACGGTGATGCTTTACACGTCGGTGAGGTTGCAATGGAATTATCAAGACATGGTATTGTAAATGTAGGCTGTTGTGTCTCAGCACATTCTTCTAAGATCACTGAGAATGTAGGCTTGTTGAAGCAGCACAGCTGAACGTGATCTTGTGTGTACTCACAGTAACGTAACATACGTGTAGTAAGCGTTAACTTCTGTTTACAGATGTTCGACCTCAGTATTCTTGGCAGCCATTATTCATCTGTAGGAAGGAAACAAATCGAGGATGGAAAACTGGCTCGAGTAATTGTTGAGGCTTTATCAAGATTCACTGTCACTTCTCAGGTGTTTTGTTTTTAATTTCAACCACACACGCTTTCATGTAAAACCAGACTACTTTAATGTTAAAAGTAGCACGAAGATCTGTAATCGAGAGAATTAGTAGTGCTGAGAATTATGCATTCAACTTTTGACGCGAAACGCCTGCACTGTTGAGCACGTAGAATTAGCGACAAAATCTCCAGGAGATTTGATATTTTCTCCGTATACACCGAAAATACATATCGTTGAATGAATTTGTAGAAGTGACTAACATAGCTGGCTCACTTAATCACGACCCCTTAATTTGGGTACTTTCAAAGGGATTCGCCGAAGAGCTATAGTGTTACAAAGGCCTGTAGCCAGCGTTCCACAAAATGAACGGCACAAAACAGAGCACAGTGACATGATTAACTGACCGTAAACACTAGTCTGCTGCTTCACTACACAACGGTTTCACTCCTACACTCCTCAACCGATCGATCAACTGAATATTCAGGTCCAAGTAATTTCATACTCTTCCTTGGAATATTTCTAAAACACGACTATCTCCAGAATTTCCATTGTGTGACTGGTCATTCGGGCTAAAGAAGGAACCAGTCAACTGACCGAAGTCCGTTCATCATTAAATTAGGTTGATTTACGTGAGTCAAAATGTGTAGATTACAGACACCATATAATTAGAAATTCCTTCGCTATCACTACAGGTTCACACCGAGTTACGCGTAATATGACTATCCGATGGATGTCATTTCCAATATCTAACGGCAGAGAAGATAATCTATCCTAAAAATGGTTAGTGAGAAGTCGCACGTGAAAACCAGATTTAATAAGGTATCGATCAGATAAATATACAAAAAGTTAGATGTAAAGAATTCTCAGAAATTGAACCGAGTATATCCATACAACAAAATCGACAATTAAGCAATGCTCATTAGTGGGAGTTGATGAAACGGATTTGAGTCTACCCAAACAAATGGTCAATGCTTAGGTCGGAGTATAATGACTATTGGTACATCAAGAAATGATAGGAAATATAATTCGCCCAAGAAAAATATGTAAGGAAACTGTGTGAATTTGGTCTTTAGACATTTTCAGGGCTTAGACTGGATAAAAGCGAGGGAAAAGGTAACAGTCGCAGGTGTGAAAATAAAGATGGCTAATATAGAATGCTTAAGAAATATTATAAAACTTACGGCCAAGTTTCAACATAAACCAAACAAATTCCAAGTCTCAAAAAGTAGTGCAATAGACTTAATCAAAACCAAAACTAGTTGAAACAGTGCATCATATGGTTTCCAAAGTGAGACTCGTAGAATAGTGCATGATAGATCACGAATTATAAAATATACTACATATTTAAGTGAACCAGATGAGTGATAAATATATCGATGACATTACGCAGACACATATAAAACTGTTTGTGATTTCGATTTTTGTGGATCTGTTTGCCGCCCATTTTCGAACAAGTCAGACAAAGAACGTTGATCGATTTCGTATATTTTAACGCAGAACACAGCAGGCATGATGTTTTACAAAAAATAAGAAAATATTTGTCGTAAGCTGAATGGTCATGGTGAGATGCTGAATACACACACACAAAGAAGTACATATTCGTGCAAAAAATTCCGAAAGCAGAATTTTGAACGTTTTGGAAAGTTTACATACAGAAAGTATATCAATGGAAGGAAAGTAGACAAGGTAGACAAAAGAGAGGCATTAAGGAATGATAGTCCGTTAGGCAATTCGGCCTAGAAAATAAGCAATTTCCAAATAAGTCCGCGAAATGAATGAGAACAATATCAGTAGTTGAACGCTCCAGTACAGCACGTGAGTGGCATCATATTATGTACTTTTACCTAAAGGAAGGCATTCACCATCCAATCCACAAAACATGGGATCTTATCTGAATGCAAAAGTTGTTTACAAAATTCCAATAACAATTTGTCGGCAGGCGTGAAGCAGATTCGTGACGAAACCAGAAAGAAACTCGAAATACCGGAAACTGAGTGAGAAATTAGTGGAAAAAGTAAGGAAGGAATAAATGTGCTCCGGTACCAATGCTATTGACGCGTTCGGTGTTGTCACAAGTTCGATTTTGATTTTGTCGTACTTATTGTTGCCGATGTTGCTGTTGTTTTGTTGTTGTTCAAGTATGTGTTGTCGAACTGAAGCGCCTTGCTGGGGTTCAGGTGGCTCATCCAAATGGATGAAGTGCAATCATTAGTGAATCGCCTTTGTCCAGTGAACAAGGAAACTCCTAACTATATGTACAGTACTGGATGAAGTAGTATGAATTAGTCAATGTCTCCGGAAACACAGTGATGTATGGTAGAGGATTTTGATTTTCATATAGATTGGACATCACAAACAACTGACTACAGCTGTCATACTCCTGTCAGCCCCTTACAAAATAGGCACTAGGTTCGAGATTCACTTGCATTTGAGAATGTCAACAGTGCACATCATTTTCACGGTCGGGACGAGAACTACGATCCCACTTTCATAAGGCTATTGACCTCATATTCGGCATGATCGAGTAATCATATGTGAAGGCTCAACCACTCTTGCTTGTTAGCAAAGATCAAGTGAGGTTCAGTATATGTGAGAATTAAAATCCCCTTCCAACCATCAGTAATATGAACGGTGTTCAACAAGCAAGTGATTAATATGAGTTCAATTTGAATAGAAGTATTAACCGAAGACTCATGTATTATAATGAACAAGACAGATGCCGCATCTCCTACCGAGCCATAAATAACGGTATGTTACTGGAGCAAGTTGTAAACTTTAACGAAATAAATCCGCCTCTCGTCGACACCAAAATGAAACCTCCGTCGCCTTCACGAACACATTTTCAACATGAATGAGTTTATGGAAACGCATAAAAGAAATCATTTGGAATGATTAAGAGAGTAGAGTGAATCGATGGTCACCGAATGAGTCCCATGCATGAGCGTTATGATGGTGTTTGATAAGATACAAGAGTGTAAATTAAAGAGTTTAACTGATGAATGATAAGAAATTTAAACCACAAATGATAAATGTATGAAGATTAGAAGGTGAACGTAGATGACGGAGATTATAGAACATAGAACATTGTCATAGGAATGTTGGTCAGCACAAATTTACAAAAACCACTGACTCACCGACACTTTTAAGAAATGAATAAATATAAAAAGCTGTAGATTGAACGAAAACCACAATGTTTGGTAATCAGCTGTCACAAGTGCGAACAATGAGTATCAAAAATTTCTCCAGAAAAATGTGAAGAGAAAATGCCTAATTTTGACATTTAGAAGTCTACAGTGCTCAAACTGAATAAGAGCAGGGTAAAAGGTAACAGTGGCTGATCTGAAAATAAAGATGGCTAAGGAGATCTACTTAATGGAGATGATAAAACCTACAGCCAACCTTCAACACTAATCAAAGTACAACAATCTCAAAAGTATTGCAACAGACCTTAACAGACTCAACAGCCAGCCTCAAAAACCGGACGTTCTACTTAACCAATGCTGAATAAAACGATTGTAAATCCAAACATATACTCATGTAAAATAAGGGGATATGTTTCGTCGATACCATAAAATTTGCGCAATAACGCCACATTAGAAAGCAATTGTCCACATAGTTTACACTGAAGAAGCCGTGTAAATAATTCGCCCACAGACGGTAGCTTTTTATCTCGGACATCACAAACATGCGAACGGAGATTTGAATTTTATTACACAATGTTTGTAATGCGCAATATTGAAATCTAATATTTCCTATTCTGTCTAATTGTTTACAGACAGTTCCGCTTCGCCCTTTAAAAACTTATAAACTATGATCGTATGTCGAATGACCAACATACGATTTAATATTCTTGCGAAAGTGTTTTGCCGTTTTGTTTCATTTAATAAGAAAACCTAAAAACAAGGAGGAACTACGCTACATTTTATATGATATTGGACTGAGTTAGTTTATGATGCACTACGCAAGCCAGCAAACACATAGATGTAACCAAAACAGGACGAGTACCGCTGCTGCCTCCAACTGTAAAGTTAACCGAAGTCGGTGAGCTGAGAGTACCCTCCCCGAAGACGAATAGGCCCTAGGCAGCGTGCATATATGTGGTCGGTCGAAACTCCGTCTTTGCAAAAAAAAATGACATGGTGTGAAGCACACATCCCGCTGAATTGTGAATGATACTGATGGCTTATTCACGGCAAACCATTATCGGTAATTAAACAATTCTTGGCGTAATTGATGGTATTCATCATAATCCAAAATTCCAAATCAAAACCATCACCTCTGCAACGAATAATGGACAAACATTTCATTTTCTGCAAAAATTTTAACCAAACGGTCTCTCGAAATGAAATATACCTGATGCTGAAGGGAATAACCCAGCGAGTCTCTAGAAGCCCGATTTAGTATAGGCACGGTTTCGATAAATCGGATACTCAAACTAAAAGTTTGAACTATCTGTAACTAATGCCACCACCTGCAATAAAAGCTTACCGTCAACACATTGACTTACAATTAAGTATGTAATTACAGACGCTCTCGTACGCTAATGTGGTAGGCAGTTGGTGTAGAAGATTTGCGTCACGCTTGTTCCTATTATACACAAACCTCTCTTATATTTTCGTCATTAATTCAGGACGGAATGCTTAAAGGATTAATAATCAGAGAAGAGCTTTGCGGTATTACGCGAAATAGTTATGATTGTAGACGACCGCGATTCAAGCATCATTTGGTATATGTGTTGCTTTTCACAAGTGAAAGATATATGTACATAGCTGTCCACGATTGTTCCATTCGTTGGAGTACGTCAGTTGAAAGTATACGCTTTCAATATTTACAATCCACATACGTTTAGACGTCCAGGAATCAGCTGTGAATCAATTCCTATATAATTGCGGCCCTTCGTGATAACAGGGTCTGCTATAACGCAAAACCAAACCACTTTTATTTGTGAGCAATACGGCTGGTACTAAAACAGGTGCGATTTCTTAAACAACCAATATTAGTTCTGATGATCCAGTAGTTCTTCGAGCTACGCTCAATCTACTCGATATTGACTCCCACAAATTCCGACAAAGTTCCGAGACCAATGATTAACATGAGCGCCATTAAATACAACAAATCACGTAGTGACAGAGTGGTAAAGCGCAACCGAGAGCAGGGTACATGTAACCATAGGTCTAGCAGTGGGTAGTGAAAAGAAACAAACTGCACGAGAACACTCTTCAAGGAATAAGCAAAATCAGGCTCTAGTAACATAACGAGATTAACGTACGTGAGAGGAATGAATTGTCGCACGCATAATTTGACTGGTCGTGTCAGTCTTCGCAAGGAAGTCTCGTAATCACCATCAAGAGGATTTCGAATGTAAATGGGGGAAGGATCAACGGGAAGGGAAAAATGAAGACAGGGGGCGTGGTCGCCGACTTTCTATCGAGCACGTGACAGTCGTCAAATACTAAACGCAGGCAGATACATAAGCACCAATATCACATCGAAACGAAACGATCTCTGTTACAGCTACCAACAAATCACTCACCATATATCTTTGCACTGAAGTGGTCTTTCTAAGCGTTGGAAGTGCCTCGAGCAGCGTGAAAAATTAATGTCAAATACCCATATCTGATGAATTGAAACACCATCATTATAAGGCAAATATTTCTGGTGAATTCATTTTGGCTGAAGATCGGTTGGCAAAGTGGCGATGACTAAGTCAACTCCATCACACATGGTCAGAAAACTCTGCCGCCGAGACCGATATGTTCTAATGGCATGATCACAGCTTTGAGTCAGTCACAATTCAGTCTAGAT
>JTDE01002585.1:2090-21860 GCA_014338405.1 Paragonimus skrjabini miyazakii
CGCGATTTTGAATCACGATTCCAGTCCACAACACCCCCCGGTTTCCGCTCGCACGTCGTGTGCACTTCTACCCGGTTTAGGCATGTGATCGACGCCTTCTACCCGGGGGTTCTCTGCCTGCTATTCCTCGTCCGTTGATCCGATTTCGTTCAGCGATTGCTTGTCCGGTCGCTCGTGCTGTCCTCCGTCTATCTACTGTAGGCTTTGAACGTACTCTACAACCGTGTCGAGATATTCCTGAGAGTGTTGGAATAATCACGCCTTCAATTTGGTCATCCATCCTATTTCGGCTGCCACGTCTCGCCCATTGGTCCGATCCGGTCGAGCGATGACTCATCCGGTTGCCCACGCCGTTCTCCATCTGCTCGCTGTGGGTTTTTGAACGCACCTCCCCCTGTGTTGGGGTATTCCACCGATAGTTGGAATGCTCGCACTTCCTGCCTGACAGTCCCCCACAATATGACTTAAGATGAGAGTGGTCATTCACAGTTAACTTCGACATCTTCATAGCTTTAACTACACCTATCTAAATTAGCTCTCGCTTGAACACAGTTTAGTAACAGTCTAAGCGAGGGTTATCTCTACTGACGAGTAGTGAGGGATTTTGGTCTTCATATAAATTGAACATCACCCACAATTGATCGCAGCTATCGCATTCCCATAGACTTTGTGGTCGGTCCCTATCGAAAGAAACACTAGACTCGAGTTTCGCTCTCATTAGAGCTCATCAGTAGTGCATATCCTTACTACTGCCGGGACTATAACTCCGACTACGCTTTCATGACGCAACCGTGCTGACTACGATGCCATTGAGCTCACGTCAGGCACGATCGAATCATCATATGTGGACGCCTAACCACATCCGGTTGTGAGTAGTGCTCTGATTGTCCGGTCGCCTCGAGAGGGGACCCACTAAATGTCCAGTTAACTCCAGTTGATGACCTCACGACTATTACTTTTCTCCCAGTTGTCATCACAAAAATCACTAACTCGTTGAGCGATATTTTGACTACTAATGCGTAGTAGGGGACTTTTTGCCTGCCTTTCTCAAGCGTCTTGGTTGAGCAAAATATCAGCAGACAAACTGTTGCACTATCACTCAAACATGAACGACTTGGAACAAATTATTTTATTTCATAATCGCATGAAGATGAATGCAACTAAAACCATTATACCCGTTTATATTTTGTGCCAAGAAGTGGTAAATCTAATCTCAAAGCATTCGTGAACAAAGATAATCTGACCGCAAAAATGGGGGACCATACCGTTATATCACTGGTTAGTAGCGTGACAGATACGACAATATAGAAAAAGATCGGTCGCAGATATCTGGAATTTGGCTGGATTCGAACCAGCGGCAGAAACAGTACGTCTGTGTGTCAAACCTGGGAGCCTCCAACATGGATCTGTTGCCTAACTGGTAGAACATTTGCAGCGTCTGTGCGTTCTATTTCTGTCACTGATTCGAACCAAGCCGAAGTCCAGATTTTTCACAGTCGGGTCTCTTCTAACCCATACACTTGTAATTCAAAGCAAAAACAAAGTTTACGGCTGAAAATAAAATTATAACTGAAAGCTTTCTGTTTATTCTTAATAAGAAAGGTAAATTTTACTTCGATAAATTGCTGAGTGGAAGTTTCTTCATTGTCTGACGATTTCTGATAACAAAGAAATATTTGTCAGAAATTCGGGACTTCGATTACTTCAAACTGAACACCATCTGCACTTTATCGAGTCCATAACATTCAGCTTAGTCTTTTAGATAGCTCACTTCTAAAGTAAACATTAGTGTAGTGAGGAGGAACGTTCGTGCTACACTACTGATATCACTGTTATTCAGTAGCGGGGTCAGAGCATAGATTTTGACATTGAAATAGTCGCACGAAAAATACAAGAAACATCGGAATGTAGCATGATATGAAATGGTTGTTGGTACCTGGAGGAACGTAAAGGAACTGAGCGCTGAATTCCGTGGCAACCGTGACAGTCTGGGCCCAGTACCGTACGCAGATGAGTGTTTGTTGTCTTGTTGAAACGCATGACCCATGAATAAATAACCCTTGTGCCATTCGCGTTCTCGGCTCACAACACTAGACTCGTATTTCAGTTTTGTTAGAGTTCAGCACTAGTGCATATCATCATCCGAACGAGAATGTGCACTCCGACCCCCGTGATTGTGTGGTCTGCTTGTTAATCGCAATTTCACTAACCAAACATAAGGCATGACCGATCAGTCGCAACTTTGCATGTACGGCTTACCTGATCATTTCGAAAGCAGAATGAACATAAGAGCTGCAATCAATCCAATCGAAAACTCTATGACCTAGCCTTCCTAGTTAGGTTGAAGTTACTGTCTTTGTTGAACCAACTGAACATGGCAAGAAGAGATACATTGCGAGAGGCAAGCATTTCGTTTATTCCCATCAGTCGATTACATAAAACGTTCGGTTATATAGGTTAAGCGCTTGGCGACTAATGAGAATAAACGAAATGCTTACATCTAGCAATGTATGTTTTCTTGCCGTCTTAATGAACTGGATAAAGGTAACTCAATGTTTCAACTGAACATGGTTTATATGCTTAATACAAGTTCGGGGTTATCGATGGGATTGAACAGAGCGACCCTGTTTATTCTCCATTCAGAATGATCGGGCAAACTGAACATTACTGACGCACGATTGTGGTTGAGCGTTTGGATATGAACATTCGGTCATGCCTGTTTTGAGATGGCTGGCATTGTGATTAACACGCTAGTCTCAAAAGCACAAGATCCGGAGTACAAATCCGGGTCCGGACAAGAGTATGCTCTACTGCTCAGCACCAGCAAAACTGATATTCGAGTTTAGTGTTTAATTACGAAATGGGCTGTCCGGAAGACTAACCTGAATGGTATAGCTGCAATCATGTGTGGGTGGTGTTCAATTTGAAAACAGCTACTGTTTAAGAAGCACTTGCATAAACATCAGTTTATCAGCGTTGTATTCTGTGGTTAAACTGAATGACCGGTTCCGGTTAAATTCAAAGGTTCAGTCTGCTGAGTTGCTTATACAGGCCAAGCGCATGACGATAGAGCCACAAATGAACGGAAGTCATATGGCTACATAGCAGATGATTTAAGTCAGTACTGGAACAACAGCAGTTAATGCATCAACCTCGTCTGTTGGCAGAAAGGCCATGTGCGACTCCTACTTAGCGCCGTATCAGTGAACATCAACATCTTGGAGTTGCGAATGCATAATAACAGCTAGAACTGCTATCCAACTTACGTTTTTGGTTATGAGTAGTATAGTGTGTTTACTCGGGAACTAAATGGTAGGTCTCAATGCCAGGAAGACGAGGGACCAGAAGCGAACAAGGTGAATGACGATACACTACTGATCAACGGATGCGGATATACATTAGCCATACAAATGAGTGCACGCGTTCGTTGTTCTACGCTTTCAAATAAACTGTAAGGGAGTGCCTGCAGTAAACAACTTCTCAGGCCAAGCGTCTTCCTTGGCTGCAACAGAACGAAGTAGCTGTGTTGACCGCAAGATATGTTGAGCTTAAATACCCCCACTTTTGTAGCGTTTATATAATATTTCCTTGTTTCGCAACTTTTGCTCCTTTCCGCATCTCTTTTTTTAACTGTATAATGAAGTTAAACGCTATAAACGGCTGGGAAAGGAACACAAAACAAAAACATTATGGAAACAAAGGAAACTGACTCAAGATAGTCCGTGAAGTTACGTAAGTTTAGAGTTCCGTCATAATAACTCAAGGTGCTCGTAATAGATTCGATCCGTCCTGTTGTTTCAAGGTTGTTTCGAGCCCATGATGGAAGTAATCGTCGAGATTGATAAATCTTGGAATTCACTGATGTAGATGGTAGAATCTGTTAACCTTCAAATCCCCGAAAATCAGCGCAAATAAGACATGAGGCAAAGAAAGAAAGAACGGTTCAGGACTTCTGCGGAAAAAGTGCACTTCAAACACCGAATGTAAAATTTGCGAAAAATGATAACAGTTGCGAAATAAAAAATGCTGAACAAAGACTATACATACAAATATATAGGGTTTTTCTTGTGGAATTGAATTACCGGCTCACGTTGTGTTATTGTCACGACTTCTGTTGCAAGTTTCGGTCAAATCTACCAGTGTATGCGTCAGGGAAGTCGCAGTTCAACAGATTAACGGCTAGAGCGACGGATTTTCTCGTGAAATATCGATCTGCTTAATGGAAGAGGGATCTTCGGATGAAGAGTGATAACCAGAATTCTTCGGTAAAATGAACACAATTAATACGATACTTCAGTTTTATCCCTTACAGTTAGCATTGATTTCTTTCCTGTAAGTCAAATTGATGTTCATCTGCTTTATTAGATTACCACGACGAACTGAAAGGCGGAATTCGATGTTTTAAACTTAGCCGTATCGTGACGGCTTTTAATTTGATTTTAACTGTAGCTGTGGCTTCCTGATGGATTTTCTGTTCTGTTTATCACCGTTGGTTCCGCAGATGGTTAGCAGCACTTTCCACTACTTTGAGAATACCTCATATGGTGTCTTTCTGACCGTTTGATTTTGGCTTATTTTCATCCGGATGTTGTAACAAATCAATTTAAACATGTGCGATGAGCGATGGTCCTTAGACTTATGAGGCTGTACCTCTGTCTGATTTCTGCTTTATGACTGGTGAGTGGTGGGGTTTAGATGATCCCAATTTGAAAATCATTCACATGTGACCAGGCTTCTCATTCAAATTATGACTTCCCGTCAACCTCTTTCGAAAAAACACTGGACTCGAGTTTTGTTTTTCTTAAAGCCCGATAGTAGGTGATGTCTTTACCGTGACTCCGTCCATCCACTGGCATGAGCAAAATCCAAGTCTATTGATTTCTTTCAAAAGATTTTGGCTGAAAAATTTATCTGAATTAGCATGTCACCATCAAATGTGAGGAATGTTCAAGTTGGAATCTTTTTGATAAGTCAACGAGAATGAAACTAGCCATGGTGTGGTTGTTTCATAGCAGCCTTGGAAATACTTCTCCACCAAGTAGGAGCAGACAATAGACCCATGATGGATGAATAAATTCCAAACGAGTTGTGTTTGCTCACTGGCTCGCTTCGTTCCACTCTGAATACATGTCTCTTCGGATTAATCGAATCTCCCACGAACTGATAGTTAGTGTGGAGCAAAATCAGCGTTACTGTTTCATTGAGCAGCTTAGAGGCTTGTCGTTGTGTGGCAGGGTCTTTGTGTCAGTTCAGGTTGGTGGTGAGGTATATGAAGGGGTAACAAATATCGGCTATTGCGCATATTCGCCAAGGAGAATAACAAACTGCCTAATCCGCTTTCGAAGATTGAGCGATTTCACTATCATGCTGGAGAATAATACCACTTGTGCACAAACAATTGTGCGAATTTTTACTGTAACAATGCGACCGTTGTAAAAATCAATACATTCGTTATTCTCTTTTCATAGCTCTCCTCATATTTGCATGAGACTCAAAGTTACAAGTTCGTCGTTTTTTTCACAAAAGTATCGAAAATATTTTTCCATAAATAGCTATTTGTTCCAGAACAGTTTCACCATCAGAAAGCGGACCAACCCATATACCATGCTCTAAATGATGTACTGTGAGCTTCCTTGGGTGGGCCAGATAGATGGCTCATACAGTAACCATGTCGTATGCAAACACTAACTTGTGACTGTTGCGCATGGAAACACTCAAAGTGGACTCTATTTGTTATCACAATGCGTGAAAGTCACATTGGTTGACTCTTTAAATACCTACATCACACTATTTTGTTTTTAACTCAAGTTACCTGAATATTACATTGTGTGTGCACAGAAAATTTTAATTTTTTTTTTATGCCTCCATTTTTAGCAAATGAATGATGATTAATTCAGTGAACTCCGGACACATTCTAACAATATCGAAACTACCGGACAATTTGGTAAATGGTTAATATCTACATCAGTTGAAAAGAACTGCTGAGTTAATGTAACAGTTACTTAATGAATAAAAACTGTTGGATTGTACATAAGTTGGATCAAGCAATGAATGATATAAGTAGAGAATGAGGCGTATGGAAGCAACAGCTTTAGTCCACTCCACCCTAAATAATAATAACCACCCTCCACGAAGATCATCTTGGTCTGGTCCACTTAGATTTTTCATTGATTGGACACATTTTGTAAGACTGTCCCTCACGAAAGGCGTCTGGTTCTAATCGATACAGTGCATATGAAGATTATGAGGTAGTTGGACCGTTTTTGCTATGTTTTCCACCGTTTATATCTGAAAAAGTTTGTAAAGAAAGAACATAATATTTGATGAAACTGTAATACTAGGAATTAGGAAATTCGAATAGCCCTCGAAATCGTACTTGAATTAAAAACTCTGACACAAGTAATGAGGAGAAAACCTTGAAATGATTGCACTAAGCACTTGTTATTCATGAGATAATTGCTCGCATTTATAGATGCACATCGGTACTGAAGGAATCAGAGTCTGTCATTGGCCGATCTCAATCGCGTATGCAGCCACAAACTGTAAGCTGATTGGTGTAATACAAAACGAGGAATTTGGCGAATAACTGATTTAATAGTGAGGCTGTTCATCCAATTCTGTTGTGGTATCGTATTGTGACGTTTGGTTTGGTCCCTTGCTAGATCGTCTACTGTTTCGGGGTTTGGATGAGCGGTGAATCAAGTAGATGTTCACTACAAAAACGCACCTCACTACTTAAGCACAAACAAACAGAAGATAGGGAAAAACATGAAAGTGGTCGAGAAATATGTGAAATTTTCGTTTACGGTCAGAACAATTCAAAACAGTACTGATCTTTTGATTATGTCGCGCACGACAGCTACGGTAGTTTCGACCGGTGAGAAATTGTCCGAACTCCTTACCGGATGACACACAGTTTGTTTCACTCATGGATACATGTGTGAGTCACCGCAAACTGGATAGTGCAGGGTTGTTGCCACTGTGTTGGTGTGTTGGATTGATTGGGCTTTTGTACGGTTAATGTCTACTGAACATTGTTTGGATAACGGAATAGACTTCACAGGTCAACTTAGCCGTCATTCCGTTTGTTTATTCCCTAAGGTAGTTAAGCCGGCTAAGTTGGAGTGTTTGTGAACACATGTCTACCCTGGGATTCAGCAGTCCTACTAGGCAATGTCGGATATCTATTGAAACGAGTTGGGTCATCATGGGAAATGGTGACAATAGATTTCTGATAAAAAATTTGGCACTGAATGTCGATCTTCACGTATCTCGCTTGTAGGGTGTATCCGTATTTGTGAACAAAAGTTCGTATGTTTGCACTAAATGTTTATCCGGACTTACCGGTAAACAGGACAGTGTTTCAGTTTAAATTAGCAGAAACCAGAAGGGGATATCATAAAAAATTATGAAAGTTTATGTATTATTTCTCAAAATAAACTCCTAATTGTTATAGTCATTTTCTATTTTTTGGTCAGGAATTACAAGATCTAGTCAAACTATAGAATTATGTCACAGTAAGGACCTATTCTCAAACGGATAACTTCAACCATTCCCTTTAAATACAAAAACGCAAATGAAAGGAGAGTGACTTGTGTTAAATAGAATTTTACGGGAAGACTTTCCATGTGTTATCAGACGATGCGAAACCATAAAGTTATCAACTTGCCCACAGAAAACTTCACTACAGCGTGACAAGTACCTCAGTAAACTAGCAAAATTTAAGAAAGCCTGCGAAAAAAACTGACGAGTAACATAAAATCCAATGAGCAGCCCACATGTGACTAAAATAGTGGATAATAAGGGGTTTAAGATGAGAAACCCAGAAAGAGCGCTTTCTGTTTCTGACTGAAACATAATTAATGTAAACAGTCAAGTGTTACTGCTACTGAAACAAGTTCCAACACTATTAACAGTAAACATTTTGAGATAAATTTTCACTGTCTAAATGAAGAGGTAAACAAATGTAAGAAAGTTCCTTGTATTACTCGAATTTGGTAAGTGCAATCATAATATCGAGATGTTTAAAAGTGTTACTAAACAAATCTCTGAACCGTGATCATCTGGGCAGCCTGGATAAATTGTTTAGCAAAACAGACAGAAAACTAGCTGAGATCACCCCCATCTGCCTACATCTGTGTAAGAAGTATTGCTAGGAGTAAGTATGTATGCTGCATAAACTGGGTAAAAAAAGTAGAGAGAACTTCGTACTCCAGAGAACCATAGACGTAACAGTGATGAAGTTTGACCTATAAATTGACTATGATTATTGAAATACTTATGTAAACGATCGATGACTGAGGACTGAATTTCGGACTCAGTGAGAATTTCAGGTGGCATCTCTCTGCCTACGTTATCAACCACATTACATGAAATGATGACAAAATTGTTTACAAAGATGACAACGTGAAGTAATCAGTGGAAAGTAAATTGTGTCAGTAAGGGTTTAACTAAGATGCTGAACTCCAAGAATAACAAATATTCTGGTGCCCGAGTTTGTGACCTACCTCAGTGACCGATTATTATCTATAAGGCTTGTCTAACTTGATTACATAGTCTGTTAATCCACGCATACTGTTTGGATTTTGAAGTGTCTACATTTCTACGCTTTGCTTTATCACGTCAGCACAATCCACTCAGCTCACATCACTCTGGAAATAGAGGATAATAGCAGAGAGAATTTGTGGATCATTGAGCCACGATAAAATGATATTGGAGAATGTGGAAATGTGATCGAGGCATCTTACTGTAAAAAAAGGTCGAGGTCATTCTAATTTGGTAACGTCTGAAGGAAACGTTGAATTGGTTTCCGTACGCTTTTTGTGCTTTAGCGACCTATTCGGTAACACTGATGGAAACAACATAACTGATTCTTACCCGACTATTTTTCAAACTGAAGTCAATTAATCTGATTTACCTATCAAGTTGCATAGCAACCAGCTCTAGTTTTCTTCATTGTGCATTTCTATCTCCGTTCATCGTCACTTTTCAGTGGCATTCATTGCAGTTTACAATATCAGTTATTTTATCAAACATGCTGAAGAGGCGATGCAAAGCGTCAAAAGACTGAATCAATTTTTTTCGCCATTTTATTGAACATACCGGGTGAACTGTTTGGTTACGCACAAGCCCGAGACCCCTCAATTAAAACATCCAAATAAGCCCATAATTTATTTTCATTTATGTAGGACAAGCACTGTGAGAACGCTTTAGTAATTCACGTTCCTCAATATAAATAACGATCTTTCATTTTGACATCATATGTCAGACGGCTATTTTCTTTGTTCAAACTGTAATGCTCAATCTATATGGAAACCGTATTGTACGTTCTTTCGACGAACGTTGTGTGACGCACGTATAACCAACGACGCCAAATATCAAAACCAAGTCGAGCCGCTTGAAACATGGTACTACTGACATTAAAAAAAATATGATCACTTACAAAAAACAAACCTCAATTCGTTTGATTTCACGTGATAAGAGACAATATTTGGCCATAATAGACCATCAAAGGTCCAAAGGCACGAAAACTGTAATCACAGGCGACTGAAACGCAAGAACGAAACGACAAAATTCGGTCGGATCGGTCTAATGTGTGTCTAAATAGCCGGTCTTCAGGCAGACCGATCAGTTAGTGACAGTTTCACGGTCGCCCGTAAGAAGGTCGTAATCACAGACGTTGGGAGAGTGCGACTGACATATAACAATGGGTTTGTGGGCAAGTGAGTGCGAGTCAATGACTGAGGGAGGCGGACTGGAGAAATTAGTACTTTTAGACGCGGGTAGTGAGAATAACAATAGCAAGCGTTTATACCATTCTACATACGTATTTCCATTTTAGGGACAAGATTTTCCATTACATGCATGGTGCATTAGAATTTCCACGTTAGAATCTTGGACATGACTGCTAGAACGCGATTGGTCCAACTAACCGGAAGGGACAACCAATCTTAATTAGAGCACTTCGCTTCGGCTACTTTAATAGAAGTTTACGGGTTATTCGAGGGGTGTCAACGGCTTTGCCTAATGAGAACGGGGTTAGCGGTCAAAGTGGAGCACAGATTATCTAACACTGTCCCTACTTATTGATCAAACTGCAGATCGTATTGGTTCATTTGACAGGTAATGGGTTGCCAGTTGTTATGACTATCTGTGGATCTCACGTCCAGTAGGAGTGAGGTTTAGGGTCGTGGTAGAATTCGAGTTGTAGTACGAGAGTGAATCAGTTTGTGAGAAAATTCTCATTAGTTCTCTTGTATCCATGGCTGACGGACGCAATTACACTCGGATCAGTCCCGAAACACGCAGACGTATTATGGAAGCATTCGAAAGGGGCGAGGACTGGCGTATGGTTGCCGTTCTGAACGGAGTCAAGTGCAATACCGCTTACAAGTGGCTTCATGTGGATTGCATCAGTTATGAAGCGCAGCCTCGCAAAGAACATAGAAACAAGATTCTGACAGAATCTTAGATCGATATGTTGTTGGACTGGATTTCCGTAGACCCAATTATTACATTGCAGTTTTTGAGATTGCGCGTCAGAGCTGAGTTTGAGAAGGAGTTATCGACCACAACGATTAGTCGATACTCGGATGGCCGGTACATAACTATCAAGAAACTGTGTCAAGTTCCCGGTAGCATGAGCTCAAATGAGAATTTGGATTTACGGCGACTATTTTCATATCGATGAGGTTGGACTACATCGATTCTGCTGGCTGAAGTGTTAATTTATTTGACTACAGTCAACCCTGTTGTGCAAGTATCATGTCTTAAAGCGATAATCAGCTCATAAAACCATTAGTTATTTACTGTTGAACAATGCAGAAATCCTACATTTCAAATAGATGTATCCTAGGTTTTAGTTACCTGAGACAGAGGTGTTAACTGCGATTTCAAAATACACTATAGGGGTCAATCGAAGGTTGTTTTGATCTCCCAAAATGTCCTACACGTATATTCACTTCGTGTTAACGACGTTATCGCCCAAAATCAGCAAACTATCTCTCTAGGATTGAGACCAAAAGTATGTTACCTTTTTGCATCAATCACATCTGATTTAATAATGCACTTCTGCTCCTCTACTGAATGCGGAGGTGACATGTTTGTGTAGGCTTTCTGTCGAGGGACTCCATACGCTTTGACAGCACATTATGGTAGACCTTTCTGTAGACAATCTTTTATTTGACAACATACAGCAATTTTACACATAAAATTCTATCTGATACGACTGTACCTCCTACTTCTGTTCACTTTCAAGTTAGTTTTGCCTCTTCAATCAGATCCAGGTAAAATCACTTATCTGCACGCATACGACCTTGTTGTTCTTCTGCTACCTTTTAGTTGCCTGGATTCATACACAAATCCAACCTTCTTACGGTTGTAATGCCTAAAAGTGCACCTGTTGTTCTTTCCAGTTAATGTTGGTTATAGTTTTTTTATTCGCTTGCCCGAGTTTTGTTATGTTTATTAGCTTCATGTAATATAAGCTTATTGATTTATAGAACTTTTATTCATTAAACATGTGGGTACGCAAATGCCTAAAGTTCAACTGACCTGATTGAAAATACGAACCGATAATGTGAGAACAACGATAACAATAAAGCAAAACAAACGTGAAAACTCTTGTTAGAAATAGTAAGAATACGCATCAGTATGCATCAGTAGAAGTGCTTGTTTGCTGACAGTTACGCAATCACCCTTCCAGATTGTGAGTTCGATAGGTTGTAGGCCAAACAAGGGTACGTGTCCACGCGATTACCTTTCAGGAGCAGAGACTAAAGTTTTCATTTGGATACTACTGGTCTCACGGACAGCTGCGCCGCAGAATCTCATCATATTGATTAATTTTCCAGCACTCAGCAAACGGTCTTAAAATGTCCTTCTTACTGACAGTACTGTTGTAGTCAATCAATTGAGCAACAAGTTCGTCTTGTTAATCACGTCACTGTTCAAGCATGCTCCGTCAATTTCCATCTAGTGTAGTTAGTCTGTAGCGTTTGGTCAGATCAAATAAAAAGGTATGCATTTCCGAGCCCCTGGCGTGGCTTCGTAGCTTAGCTGGTAGAGCGCATGGTGTTTCTGTCGCTGGTTTGAATCCAGCCGAAACCCTGAGTTTTCACAGTTGGATCTCATCTAAATTCATAAATCTGTCACACTATTTATTAGTAATACAAATTCTATGCTCAACAGTGGTGTTGGTGGATTCCAACGTGAACTGTTTGAGAAAGTATGCATAGAATTAAGTTTTCTAAGATAGGCGTTTTTTCGTGAAGTATGACGTAAGAAATGGGTTCAGATAGAGCTGAAAGATAGGATAAGCTGTTCGGTTTCTGTTCCTTCTTGTGGTAACTTCGGCTGTCGGATTTCCCTTGAAAGGAAACTTGATTAAAGTAGCTGACATCTGCAGACAGTCATACATGTTTATGCCCGACCACATGCTCTGATTTTTGAATACTGCACATCGAGTAAACATCCCTTCATAAAACTTCATTTAGGAAATCCGCCTAGGTTTGTAAATTGTCGGTTGCTAAACCCAACATCGACGACAGATCTACAGTGCCTCGGCCGTCTGGCATCGCATGAAGTTCCGTCAGACTATCTGGCGGAACGATACGGTCAGTTTCTAGGCACTGACCACCCCAAGTCTGTTCCCAGTCCATCCCGGTGCTGAATCAAACCGGCTTCATGATAGATCGAGGCCTGAAAATTTATGTATTCGTTGTTTTCCGACCTTATTCAGTTTAATAATAGTAACTGAATGAACTGCTGACCGATCACTGCTCATGTTGGAATGTTCACTGATGATGTAAAACATAATCTACCTAGTGTCTGTAAGATGAGGATTTTTCAACAGTTGCACTCTACTGTTCGGCTTGCAATTTGTCAATGAAAATGTCATCTGCGAGAAGATATATAGGTATTCTCATTGTAACTATACCCACCTGATGGTAGATCTTAAAAATTGAACAGTATTTACACGAAGCAACAACAGATCTCTCACCTCAAACTGTGGGATGTCCACAATTCTACTGGTAACCGTGATGTCATTCCGTCAGTAGTGTCTTTCCTCCTGTTGAGGTCCTTCAAAGATTTCACAACTGAGAATTACATTTCCCAGAGAGTGTACCATGTGCATATAAACTGGCCAAAGTTTGAGCATTGTGTTGGCCGCTGTCCTGATAAATAGGGCGCGATTACTCAGCCCTGACCTCTAGTGTCAGAAGAAATTCGTGCGAACAGTTGACTTTTGGCCCATAATTACTCAAGTTCATAATGTTGAACAACGGTGTTTTATCTGTTAGCATACACACCGACTGCAATCCCTCAATTGATGGATGTTTTTATCCACACTGGTAACTAGTTTCGTACTTATTTAGCTATTCTCAGTCTTATGCTCAAACACAAAAAGCACGTCATGTTAGCTACTTGATCAATGTGATTGATGTCCACTGTCTGGGCCTAGGTTATTAATAATTAGTAGTAAATGGCCATTTAAAACAGCTGAACCTCATTCACGTTTGATCGCAGGCTTCATAGTTAAGACAGACTTTCTGGAAGATCCATTTCAAAAAGAATTGTTACCCACTCTTTAAACTTGACACGTATAAAGGCAATAGAAATAGGTCTTTCCAGGAAGGGACCGATGTGGAAATTTGTTTTCAGCTTACCAACACTTTCCGTTTATTGTATTTACACAAATAAAAAGGCAGAACGCAACAAATCTGTTGCATGTGTACTAAAATGATGTAACCGACAATCTTATCTCTTCTTCTTGTTTTATATGAAATCGTATACACCTTGAAAGAGGTAAAAATGCTCATAGTAGCAGAGCGTGCTTCATGTAGACCGGTGTACACTACTGAAGATCAGCTGCTGTGAACAAAAGTTGTACAGTCAAATTTAGCTTGACGCATGCTTTCAAGAGATTGTAGAATTTATTCACGGATAGATGGGTTTTTCTCACATCGCTTCAGAGGTCTGTCGGTGTGGCCCATGTTCTCGACATTGGAATTCTTCTCTTCTGTCAGCTTGTATTGGACTATTCACAACGCCGGTGGATATTACTTTGTCTGGTTACATACACTGAGGACTACTCTCCTAATCGGCATGCGGTAAGGATCAATTCGAAACTTGTGTTGTAAATAACTTAGATTGGATGGAAGTCTGGAACTATGATGAACGCATAATCGCAAACTGGTAAGTTGGAAAGGATTAATACAACCGTTGCGAGAAGGTAAGCATCGTTGTTCATCATCGTGAACTTGTGTCCATTATACGTCAGTAACTGTGATACACTACCCTCGGTTGCACTAACTGCCAGAACAGACCAAAATATCGTGCACAAAAGTTCCGTCATCAGTTTGAAGAGTGGAGGAGTTCATTAAACATTTATTCAACTCAAACTGATATGTTCTCGTATTGGCTGACCAACTCGAACAAAACCAAAGAACACTGTTTTTTCCTATCTAATAACCCCCAGATTTTAATCTGTTAATCCTTGTTTTATCTTTCAAGGACAAAGCTACTCCTTTTTTTCAGTTTTCATGATCATATGGCGTTTATGTTGTTGAGAAAAAAGTTGAACGTGAGTTGAACGTCCCTAACAGTTGATCGCAGATGTCGTATTACTATGGCCTTTCCAATCAGCCCCTTTCGAAAAAAAAAGCACTAGACTTGAGTTCCGGTCTTGCTAGAGCTCGTCAGTAGTGAATATCCTCGCTGCGATCGAGAATAGGAATACCGGTCACGTTTTTGTGAGATAAGTGTGTCGTCCACTGCGCCACTGACGTCGCATTAGGCATGCCTGACTCGTGATGTATAAACGCTCACCCACATTTGCATGTGGGTAATGCTTCTTTCTGAAACATGGCTGGCAGACGTTTATGGGAATGCGAAAATTGCGATTAATTTTAGGTGATGTTTAAGTCCTCACCACCAATTAAAATACCTCTAAATAAATTTAATGATTTCTGTGATCTCAGCTTAGGCGGAAGTCAGCTTTGGGGGTCATCGATTGGACTTTACAGGACAGTTAATGTCTTCTTTTGATGCGTTTGGACAATCTGTGCATTACACACAAACGAATGTGATTCAACTTTTGAATTTTTGTTATCTTTGATGTTGTGGATGATGACGATGGTGATGTGCAAGCATAAAGGGACCGGATACAATTCAATCTGGAATCAATTGAGGTAACAGGTCAAGATACATGTTGTGGTGGATTGACATGTCTCGCCCGTTGGTCCGATCCGGTCCAGCGATGACTCCTCCGACTGCCCACGTTGCCCGCCATCCGATCGTTGAGGGTTTGTGGACGTGCCTGCCTTCCGCGTTGAGGTACTCCGCCGAGTGTTTGAATACTCGCACCTCCGGCCTGGCAATCCACCACAATATGTGGGATGGTACTTTTATTATCCGGGGTCATGAAACACTAAACGGAAGAAACAAGTAAGTTCTATAATTAAAAATAGGTATGAAACCAAACGTTATGCTCTATAACGGTTCATTCCAGCCATTTTGCCACCAGGCAATTCATTCCGTCCCACAGCTGATCTTCCGTGGACAATTTATTCAGAGGACAGTTTATGCAAAAGGAGGACAGTGACTGTAGAGAAAGTTTAAATATATACAACACAATGCCTACCACATATGTCGTAGATCTTTTCTCACACTCTGTTGCTGACACTGTGCTCAGTCGTACAAAACATACAGCACCAGTAAAGTACCTTCCATCGGACTTTCTCTTACCTTTCTGTGGTCAGGCTAATCGGTTTTGTAATCGTGTAAATCCACATTCAAAGCAGTCAGAAGTAAACATACTTGGGAGTTCATAGTGTGCATTTATCGGGAAATTTTTTCATAGATTGTTTTGCATTCACTTGTGAGGTTGAGAGAACCGGAAATGCTCTTTAGAACGATATCTTTTTACAACTACCCTTAATTTAGTTCACGCGTTGTACATGTATTAAATAAACGATCGAGTTCGTAATCACGATAGCACCTGGTTATATTTGTTAATGCTATGGGGACTGTTTATCTCAAGATGGCCTGGGTCGGAGATTAATTGCCTTAGAATGAACTGGCACGGCTGAATCGATATGGACCAGTTGTGTGTGTGTAAGTATGTGTGCACTTAGTTGGTTGAAAGTTAATTGAAAATCCTCATAAAATGCATGAAAACCACTTTCTCAGCTAACAGAGCTGTCATCCATAAATTCACATCTTAGTCTGCTGCGATTAAACACTAAATTAGGTAACAATAATGGAAGTTGTTGGTAAAGAATAGAACAGTGACAAGGCGACTGGAGGGAAAACAATCATGATTTCGTTATGATTATACTCACAACCGAGCGGGGGTTTACAAAGTCGGCGTTCATTGAGGTGGGTTAGAGGGACAAGATCAAATCGTTTTGTGTATAGGTGTTTGACGGCGGTAATCCCAGTGTGAACGAGCTGTTTTTGAACACACAAATCTGAGTGGTTGTCTGGGAATAACCCAAATCTCAGAAAATACCGTTTTATTTGCCTTCGCAATGGCCTAACCCATTACTGTTTGAAGTGACCTTCATAGTCAGCACGGTCATGTGCCACTTCACCCATCACGTGCGTTCTCAACCTTTGTACCAATTTCTGACACCCCGTCTGCACGTACGTCCTTTAATTGGGACACCACTGCACTGCGTGAATCTTTGTCTGGTCCGCTTTCTGACCATATTTCTTGATTGGTCACAAACCCCTTAAATGTGGTCTAGTCTGTGACCGTGTTGTCTTCCAATTGCGTGACAAAGTGGCTCTGTTCGGAGGCCTGTCTTTCCTGTCTTTCATTCGTTCGCATTAGGTGTTTGGGTTGGCCAGGAAGATACGTATTAATCTTGCATATTTCGTAGTCAGTCGTTCATTATCGTTATCATTATCGTTATCTACCGTTTCACTAACCGTTATTCTGTTATCTGTTTACGCGCTCGTAGGCCGTATATCGAGTTACAACAGTGATGTAGTCGGATTGCGATCGCGTCGGCAGTAGACAGGATGCGCCACTTTACCTTTCTTGACGAGGTGGCCGGTGCACGGTTGATGATGCGAACGCTCTCACCGTGAGCGTAACCAAAACGAGGTCGTGGTTACGTTTTATCCAGTCGCCTTGTTCTCACTCTATTCCTGATCAATAGCTCCTCTTATCTAATTTGATGTACAACTGTACCAGCTAAAGTGACAGTTTGTCGAAAACAGTTCTGTAGACTGGAAAAAATTGGTTGAAATTTATACAGACAACATAGCATTATGTGCCGCAAAGTGAGGATCGCTTTGACTTTCGATGGAATTAGCTGTTCGGATCTAACCACGGATGTCGAAACATGTTGCGAAATTTTTGTTCTCAAGTCACTTACAAGTGGTATATAGTAAAACCATAACAAACCGACGTTTCAACGTAATTAAGGCTAACGAGCTAGGATCGGACTGGAAATGAACAGACTATTTGTTCCGATGAAACATAAACACTAGTTGGTAAATTTAGTGTTGGAACATTGTACCACAGAAAAATTAAACTGAGAAACTTAGCTTTTGTCAAAGACATTTGGAGTTATTGATCAACCGGGAAGTTTGTGAAATGAAGGTATAACGACCAGAAATGAGAAACCGTGAAAATTCTGTCGGATTAATGGGAACTATATGAACCAACCGTTAAATGATAACCCTACTGGTGTGTCACTTACTGAGATGGATGACACTGTTTTAAGGACGATTTTTCACACTAGACAACCGGGAATATTTTTTGCCTCGAAGTCAATCGCATGCACTACTATTGCAAACTACTTCGGCATTTACTGATTTCCTTGTTCCTGCGGGTACGCTATATCAATCGCACAACTTTGCATCTGTTTTGTTAATATACAAGCATTACTAAGTTGGTTTGACAGACGCAGGTCAGCAAACGGCCTCAGGGGCACTTTCTTTTGCACAACTGCTCAAATCTTGCTAAACTAGCTATTCGGAGTCATAGTCAAGCAGATATGCTGCACGTTCACACCAGTGACTACACGGTTTCAGTAGTTATCAAATTTTAGTTGCGAAGTCTCAAACAGAAACTCACTTAACTCTTTGGAATAAGTGGCATAGCACCACAATTATACCACAGTGAATTTAGGATCACATTTCACCAGGGACGATCTACTTCTCGTCAGATCAGTCACACAGAGTGGTTTCTTTTGGAAAATCCCGCTCTGAGTCCAGACAACGTTGGTTCGGTTCCGGAGAGGCTTTCGAAAATCCCTCCCCCGGACTGATCATCTCCAGATCAGACCACGAGTCCAAATTTTGGTTCTGAGTTGTTTGGAGCGCTCCCACATATAAAGGTCAGGGTTTTTACATGCAGTTTTATGCTTCGAAATCTGAAAACAATGCTAGCTTGTATGGCCAACTTGAGCTTTTATTGCCAACCCTGGCTGTACAGAGACATTGACGTCGTTAACATATCCATTTTCCATAAACAAATATCGATTTTTGCCATTGTGATACTTATGGGTTGCTGGATTGTGAACATCCTTTTGCCCCTGATCTATCCAACTGTCCATATCTTGTGATTAGACCTCCATTCTATTCACCGTATGCAGCCTGTGATTTCTGTCTGATAAGCCATCGATGATATCACAGTGCCCACGAGAGCTCAGTTGTGCTCACCTCCGACTGAACCTACTGCGTGTCAACTAGTGCAGTTATGTGGCCTTAGGACTAAGACATACATTCTGTTCATTCGCGTTATCAAGTATTACAAAGATGTAAAGTTGACACCGTGAACAAAAATATTGTGATCAGAATGTCAGATAAGACATTTCTGCCCCAACGTTTTCAATAAGTGGTTCCAACGTGCTGTTTTCAGGTAGACCATGCACCGTAACCATTTCTGGTGTATCACCAACACATGACTTGCGTTATCTTCCTCAGGGGAGACCAATTCTGACCGATCTCATCAATGATCCCTCTGGAGAGACTACTGTAGATTGTTACAAATGAACCACCGGTGACACAGAAGACGCACTCATCCACTAAGCTTTGACTTGTGTTTAAATAAATCGTAACCACTATATTTTCCACTACGTTAGCCAGCTATTAATCGAACTAAACATGCTCTGGATTTGTTGTTAGCGGAAAAATCTGTCAATTGTTTACCAGATTAGATCATTGCGGGGTTCCAGTCTCATAGGAAAAGTAAAAGTATTTCTTAGACCGAACCACGAAAGAAAGTTGATGTCAGGTAGATTCCTGTGCGATCCTTTACGATCTTGGTTAGAAGACATTCCCTTATGTCTTGTGGGGGACAGTCAGGCAGGAAGTGCGAGCATTCCAACTCTCGGTGGAATAGCCCAACACAGGGGGAGGTGCATTCAAAAACCCACAGTGAGCGGATGGAGAACGGCGTGGGCGACCGGATGAGTCATCGCTCGACCGAATCGGACCAACGGGCGAGACGTGGTAGCCGAAATAAAATGAATGACCAAATTGAAGGCGTGATTATTCCAACACTTTCAGGAAAATCTCGACGCGGTTGTAGAGTACGTTCAAAGCCTACAGTAGATAGACGGAGGACAGCACGAGCGACCGGACATGCCATCGCTGAACGAAATCGGCTCAACGGACGAGGAATAGCAGGCAGAACACCCTCGGGTAGAAGGCGCCAATCACATGCCTAAACCGGGTAGAAGTGCACACGACGTGCGAGCGGAAACCGGGGGGGTGTTGTGGACTGGAATTGTGATTCAAAATCGCGAGCGC